>CAKNYM010044645.1:94554-114793 GCA_932195095.1 Andricus curvator | reverse complement strand
TAATTTTCAAGCAAACAGTTGCATTTTTAAACAAAAAAATTGATTTTTACCAAACAAAGACACATTTTCAACCAAATAGTTCAATTTTCAACCAAGAGTTTTCTCGAAAAATCGTCTTTGAGGGTTGAAAAATCAACAACTTTGGTAAAAAATTTAACTTTTTGGCTGAGAATTAACATTTTTTGTTAAAAATTGAAGTATTTTGTTAAAAATTTGTATTTTTTGGTGTAAAATAAATCTTCTTGGTTATAAATTCATTTTTTTGGGTTGAAAATGAAATTACTTGGTTTAAAGTTAAACTACCTTCTTAAGTAATTGATTGTTTAGTTGCTGATGGATCATTTTAGTTGAAAATTAATTTTTTGTTGTTGAAAATTTTAATATTTTCTTCAAAATTCATTTTTTTGGTAAAAAATTAATTTTTTCATGGAAAATGTAACTGTTCCATTTTTTGTTAAAAATTGATATTTTTAAGTTAAAAGTTCATGTATTTTGTTGAATATTTATCTTTTCTCTTCTTGGTTAAAGATTCATGTATTTGGTTGGAAATTAAATTATATGCTTAAAACATAATCTAGTCTGTTGAAAATTAAACAATTTTCATAAAAAGTATAATTTTTTAATGAAAAATAAACTTTTTTGTTTGAAAATCTTATTTCTGGTTGATGGTTTAACTGTTTAATGAAAATGAATCTTTGTTGGTTGAGGATTCAACTATTTTGTTGAAAATTCATCTCTGTTGGTTAGACATGCATTTCTTTCGAGAAAATTCAACAGTTTTGTTGAAAAGTCACTTCTTTGGTTTAAGCTTCATCATTTCAGTTGAAAATTCCAGTTAAAAATCAATTTTTTTTGCGTTGAAAATCAAACTACCTGCTGAAAAGTTGATCATTTCAGTTGAAAATTCATCTCGTTGGTAGAAAATTCATTTTTCAACTGAAAATGTAAATATTCCAGTTCAAAATTCGTTCTTTTTTGGTAGAAAATTATCCTTTTAACTGCTAATCTAACTATTTAATTTCTAGTTTAAATTGATATTTCTTAGTAGATAACTCAATTTTTTTTCGAAAATTGAACTATTTGGTTAAAAATTGATACATTTTGTTGAAAAATGAACAATTTTCTTAAAAAGTAATACTTTCTGCTTGAAAACTCGTGTGAATCTATAGTTTGGGCGGAGTAATCCACCATAATTTTTATGTAATCCACAGTAATCCCATGCAATCCAGAGTAATCGGTCATCCAGAGTAATTTTGTATGTAGATGTAATCCAGGTTACTGAGGCTGGATTAATCCACCTCTGCTGGACCGCATTTTTAGGAATTGCTTCCCTTCGTCTTTGGCTTTCCCGGTTTTCCCGGTCAGTTGTCTGGGCCATCCAGTATTTTTGATAACAAATATAGACAGAGCACAGAAAAAAAAGTTTCATTTTCAACAAAGACGTCAAAATGTACTAAAAAAAAATTGACCAATTGGTTAATATCTCTCTTAAACTGAACCAGTGAACTTGTCACTGGTGGAATCAGTATTTTGAATTATCACTGATGAACCAGTGATTTTCCGATCTTGACTGGGTGAACCAGTAAGTGAATGAACTGAAACTGTGTTACTGAATATAATAGTGACGCCAAATGATAGATTCAACCAGTGATATAGCGCCCCACGCGGATAAGATATGAAACTAGGGAGGTCCCTGGCCACTTGAGTTTAACTTTGAGCGATGGAACACGTTGACGTAAATGACGGGCCATCCCACAGTTAGGCGCAATATATTATATCAATATATCCTATTATGTTGCAGCCCGATCCTCATTTATTATTGTGAGAGTAAAGTGCGCTTTTTAATAGATAATTTTGCAAAGGTTAGCACAAAATTGATGAATGACAAGTGTCATACCTAACCACCTGACGGACGACAACGCGTAGTGGTGCCGTTCGATACGATACGTTCTCGTGATCGTGTCGAGATCGCGTTGGTTTTTTCTCGGGTCGGGATCGGGTTTTCGATACCCGTGATCGGTTTTCTCTCGGCTCGACTTTGGCTCGGAATGCGATATATCGACTCGGGATCGGGTCGGGTTTTCGATCCTCCTTCGCCAGATGTGGGTCTGTGACGTAGTGGTCCACGGAGGGTTGAAATGAAAAACGAGGTTCAAATTTTAAAAGGACATTTAGAACGCAATAATGCACCGATTTAAGATAATTTTTGTTGTTGTACAACTCAGGACTAAATTTCATAGAAAGCGTTGTGAGTGTATATTTTATTTTTTTGTTTATTTTATTTTTATGTTAATGCAAACAGCAAAAAGTGTTGTTTTTTGCATTTCATGCTTTATCTCCTAGACACAATTTTCCTTATACTTCAAGTCACTTGGGTTCAATGCACAGCGGTATAAGAAAGAAGGAAAAAATTGTTACCTTATAAAGCTAATTGTTAAAAGCAAATTTTATTAACAAATAATCGACATGAAGAACTTTTTGTTTTCAAAGTATATTCTTGCTCTAAAATTGCTTGCTTTTATTGTTTGGATGATACGTGGCCATCAAAATTCAAGAATGAATGTTATTGACCAATTCTATAAACAAATTCTACAAACAAATGTACATCGCAGACATTATTAGGCAACCAATGCTTTTTTTGTACTCTTGTTGTAATGACATTACCAATTATGTTTTCTGGAAGAAATTTACCATCCGTTGATATTTGTTTATTTGATAAACAAAATATATAAACAAATGCACATTTTAGGCGTTTTTAAGCGAAACGAAATCAATTTTTCTTCTGATCTTGTTGCAATTATAGTGCCAATGATGTTTTATAAAAAAATGTTGCCATGCATTGATATTTGTTCATTTTATGAACAAATTATATAAACAAATGCACATTGTAGACGTTTTCAAGCGCCAAAATGTTTTTCTAAGAATTTTTTTTCCAAACATTATTTTTTTCATACAATTTTTTTTCGAAATATTTTTATTCAAAAATTTTTTTTCAACACATTTTTTTCAACATTTTTTTTTCAACGAATTCTTTTCAACCACCTTTTTTCACAAATTTTTCCACAACAAATTATTTTTTTCAACAATTTTTTTTCCAAACCTTATTTTTCTATCAAAATGTTTTTTAACCAAAATTTTTATTCAAAAAATTTTTTTCACAAAGTTGGAAAATATTTTGTATGTGTTGAAAATTCATCTTCTTGTTGGAAAATCGAGAGAAAATAATAATCATCAAATAATTATTCTCCCGAAAATAATTCTTAGAAGTAATATGAATTTTGATACATTCATTTAAAAAGCTTGAAAATTCATCGTTTTGGTTGAAACCCAACTAATTATATATTTTTGGGAAAATAAATTGATTTGTAAAAAATTGAACTATTTCGTCGAAAAATCGTTGGTTTTAGGTGGAAATTTATTTCATAACTGTAAATTTAAGTAGTCAACTTGGAGATTCATCATTTTAGCTAAACAACAATCTCTTCATTTAAAGATCCAACTAAAAATTGCTTCTTTTGTTGCAAATTTAACTGCATTATCGAAAACACGTTTTTATTGTTTGGGCATTAATTTTTTCCATAGAAAATTTACTCATTCAAATTATGGATGACGCTTTATCTTATTCAGTTGAAAATTGAACTATATCATTGATTGAAAATGTATTTTTCTGTTTGAAAATTGAAGCTATTCTCGCGATGATTAGTATTTTGTGGTTAAATATTAATTTTTATATCATAAAACAGAACTTTTTGATTTTCGAGTAAAAATTCGTTAAGAATTTCACTACAGTGTTGAAAATTCATGTGTTTGTTCAAAATTTGTCTTTTTGGTGTAAAATTAAGTGTCTTAATTGAACATTCAACTTCTTGGTTGACAGTTGAGGCGCATTATTGTAAATTCATTTTATTGTTTACAAATGAACATCCATCAATTTATTTGAAAACTAATTTCTTTACTTGAAAATTCAAGTATTTTTTTTAAAGTTCGTTTTTTTGAATTTGAACTACATGGTTAAAATTTCATTTCATTGGTTGAGGATGTAAATATTTTGTTGAAAACTCTTTTTTTAGGTTATAAAATAATTTTCTGAAGTAACAATTCAAGCATTCCAGCTTTTAATGAAACTACAACTATTTACGTTTTCATTAAGAATTTATCGTACATATTTGGTTTGAAAATTGAACTGTTCGAATGAAAGTTTAACTGAATTGTTAAAAATTCATATCATTTGTGGAAAATTTTACTATATTGTTAAAAAACCTTGTATAAATGGAACATTTCAAAAATTTCTGCTTAAGAAATACGTATCCACGTCATCATTTGTGATCCTCCAAATTGAAAAATGAATTAATTTTGTTAATCATATCATTTGAAGAAATCTTAATTGAAAAACATTACAAATTGAACAATTAAAAAAAATTTTTACCAGAGACTTGTTTCATTGGAGTAAAATAATTTATATTTTAAAACATTTTTAAATAATAATTCTTCTATTATGATTTATACATTAAAGTACAAAACTCTTTTTCAAGAATTAAAAATTTAAGAAGAAAAAAATTACAATTGTAGAGTTGAATATTTAAATGTAGGATGCAGCACTCTGAAATCTTCAGTTCATGATTCAATCGAATGCATTCTATTTAAAACAATTCAGCTGGAAATTGTTCACTTTTCAAAATCTGGTTTATATTTGCTCCTTTTCAATAAACAGTCCAATATTGCCAAATATTAAAAAAAAAGGTTATTTTTTATTTAAAAATAATTTAAAATTAAATGAAGGTTGAAATAGGTTCTATAGTTGCATTTAGATGTTTCAAATTATTTACTAATAAGCCAAAGTACAACTCTTCCACTATGGGGAAAATAATTTTCAGCATTTTCACTCCGGCCATAACCGGTTTAACCAAGACGTGGAGGAGTCAGGGGGGACCGAGTGACGTCAAGCCATTGTCAAATTTCCCTCTCCGCTCAGTTCAACTGAGAAGTGCACATCTGTCGAAGGAGGATCGAAAACCCGACCCGATCCCGAGTCGATATATCGACTTCCCGAGCCAAAGTCGAGTCGAGCCAAAACCGACTCGATCTACACCCGATACTGGAGACTAGGATCGAGTCGGAATCGCGTCGAGATCGGGAAATATCGCTCGACGGCATCACTAACAACGCGTACGACCAGGTGACTACTGGTACTGAGTAAGTAGTGAACCTCACTGATTAAACAAGTGACGGAATTTCACTGATCGAACTAGTGAAATCTCAATGATTCTCAATAGTAAACCTGGCTGTTTCAACCAGTGAGATTGCACTGGTTCATTTTAGGAGAGTACAATATGAATGTTGAAAAGAATCAAATTGTTTTTCAGTTTTGACATTGATCAAGAGAGTGAACATAACTGAAGTACAATGAGAAAAATGGAAGGTCATTTTGGCCATCTAGATGTGCAGACAGACTATATTGCAGAGTCAACTATAGGACAGCCCTTGAAGATGGCTGAAGCGACTATCTCTAGAAAGTTAAAAGCAGGAGTTCAAATCGATCATCTCAGAATGTCGACTTGGTCATCTCGGGCGGTCGACTCAAGCGTGATAGAGTCGAACCGATCATCAGAGATGGCGGAATTGATCATTAGAAAGGGTAGAATCGCTCTTCATAGAGGATCGATTTGGTCATATCAGATAGTCGACCTGATCTCCTCGGACAGTCGACCTGGCCATCTTAGGGGTTCGATTTGAATATCCTATATTTTCTTTATTTGTTGTCCTTTTACTACTTATTCCAGTTTTTCTCTCATAAGAGACGGGAAATTATAAAATTAAGTGGAACCTATAAAACCTTAAAATTTATATGAAATACATGAATTCTGAAAGCATTTTTTATTTTTTGTGGAGAGTGAGGTGTATGAGACATAATTTGATATGCAAAAACAGTGCACATTGACCATCCCTAAAGGATACCTTGCTTATCCCTGATAGTGAGTCTGACCTTCTTATAACAGCCAGATTGGTCATAAAATGAGAACCTCTCCGACTATGTCAAAAAAATTCTAGATGGCTCTTTAGACCATCTAGAAGAACGGACTGGCTCTCTAAATGTTGACCCTCTAACTTTGACCGTCTATTTTTCTCCGTGTACAAAATGAGTTTCGAAGAAAATGACCTAAAACAAAACTGAACCCTTATATTTTCTGTGAGCCTTTCTTCAAAAGCACGCTAGTGTAGAAGGGACTGATTATGAGAATCGAAGCAGTCATTCAATATCTGGTATCGATCTCACATATGTATTATTCTGCGAAAGAAGCAAGATGTCATCTTGCGCATTCGGAATAATAAATGAAAGAGGACGTTTCAATTAGGAGTTCTCGTCTCTCCCAGCGTGGAGTCCCTCTCCAAAGACCTGAGACCACCCCAATGTCCTCCGATCGTATACTCTTCTTCCATGACGGATGAGGACATTATGCGAGCTATGGGTTAGGTTAGGTGTTTTACTCCAGAGGACTTGGTAACCTACGTCTCACTTCACACGAAGGATGGAACAGCTTTCTTGAATTCCGGGGAGGTTATTGATTGGTGGATTGAAAGTCATTGTCATCATTTATCTGCCCCTTCTAAATTCGACTGCTCCATGCAATCAAGTTTGGTCAAGTCCGTATAAAGAATTAGGTTACGGTTACTCTGTATAGGAAATAAACAAGCAATGAAATAAAGGAAAATAAAATTAGTCACTTTCTTCGATTTCCGTGTTATACTGCATCATGTCTTCGTTTAGTTTTGGATGGTTTTTTTTTTTTTTTTTTTTTTTTTTAAAGAAGAAAATTAGAAACACAATATCGTCAAGTCAATCTGTGCAAAAATTCTATTCTTGAACAAAAAGACTCAGAAACATTATGCAACCAAAAATCAGTTATTTTGAAAAAACATATTCGAAAAGCTCAATATATGAAAAAGAATTGCATAGAAAGGCCTCAAAATATGTTTCCAAACAACGTTTTATTTATTTATTTTTTTTAAGTGTATGTAACTTTAAAATTAGCATAACGCTCTAGGAGCCCCCCCCCTGAAATCGTCACGTATTTTGTGAACGAACCACTAAAAACAAAAGTTAAACAGATTTTTATGTGAACAGATAATTGCCAGCGAAATCTAATACTTACTGTTAGTGCCAAATACGTTAAATGTGAAAAAATGGTATGTTACTTTATTGATGGTTGTAACACTATTACTTGTAATTTACCTAATAATATTAGCAGTGCCCAGTAATATTATTAATAGTAACTATAATAATCATGAATTCACGAAATAATAATAAATGAATGAATAAATAAGAGACCATCCACAATTTCCGTAAGGTGTTTTATAATTTCTTCAGGGCCTAAAATGTTGCGTATTTTGACACACTTTGTGTAGTCTTAAAATTCAACTGTTTTGTTGAACATTCGTATTTTGGCTTGAAAATTCAACAATTCGATTACAAATTTTTTTTTTCACTAAATTTTTGTTGTTGAAAATTCAACTGTTTAATAGAAAATTCGTTTTTTCGTCTCGAAAATTCGACAATTTGGTAGTAAATTTAACGCGTCGGTGGAGAATTTAACAATT
This sequence comes from Andricus curvator, assembly GCA_932195095.1. Lineage (NCBI taxonomy): Eukaryota > Metazoa > Arthropoda > Insecta > Hymenoptera > Cynipidae > Andricus > Andricus curvator. The sequence goes on along the minus strand of CAKNYM010044645.1, from coordinate 107,197 downwards.
TGGTAGAAAATGTAACTATTTGTTTGAAAGTTGCACTACTTTTTCAAATATTCATTTTTTAATTGAAGACTCACTTTTTTTTGGTTCATCATTTTAGTTCAAGATTCATTTCTTTGGTTGAAAATTGAACTATTTGGTAGAAATTTTATTTTATTTTGGTGAATAATTAGTTTTTTGAACTTAAAATTTAAATATTCCAGTTTTATTTGAAAATTTATATTTTTTAGCTTAAAATTCAACTATTTCTGTAAATGTTTATATATTTAGTTAAAAATTCTTTTTCATATAGGAAATAAATCCTTTTGATTGAAAATATAACTGTTTGATTGCAAATTTATGTCTTTTTTCGAAAATTAATTTGGATGACGTTATTGTTTTTTTTTCTTTTCGAAAATTTGTTTTAGTTAATAAATCAAGTATTTTGTTTAAAAATCGCCTTTTTTGATTAAATTCAACTGTTTTTTATTTAAAATTAAAATGTTTTTTTGTTGAAATATGAATTATTACATTTTTTGTTAAAAATTAATTTTTTTATGTTGATTATTTAATTCCTTTCTTGAAAATTCACTCTTTTGGTTAAATATTCATAAGTTTATATGGAAATTCATATATTTAGTTGAAAATGTAACTAATTTATGGAAAATTCAGGGTTTTGGTTAAAAATTAATTTTTCAACTGAAAATTAAACAGTTTTGTAGAAAATTCGTCTTTTTTGCTTGAAAATTTAACAATCTTCTTGGTTAAAAATTCAACTATTTAGATAAAAATGTATTCATTTTGATAAAATTTTTTCTAGTTAGTTCAAAATTTATGTATTCTGTCAAAAATTCGTATTTTTTACTTGATAATTAATATTTTTGGTTGAAAATTCAACAGTTATGAAAAAAGCTTGTTTCTTTTTTTTGAAAATTTAACATTTTCGATGAAAATCTTGATAGGTTAAAAATTAAATATTTTTGGGGTTGAAAATTTACTGATTTGTTGACAATTCACATTTTCAGGTTGAGAATTCAACTGTTTTGTACAAAATATGTTTTTTCGTCTCGAAAATTCAACAATTTGTTAGAAAATTCAATATATGAAGAAGATTCATTATTTTAGTCAAAAATTAATTTCTTTGGTTAAAAATTTAACTATTTTTAAGTTCGTTTTTTTTCAAATTCATCTTTATATGTCGAATATTCAACTTCTTGGTTGAAACTTGAACTAATTTCTTGAAAACTCATTTCTTTGGTTAGAGTTTCATAATTTTAGTTGAAAATTTGTCTGTTTGGTTGAAAATTAAACTTCTTCGTTGAAAATACTTTTTTCGTTAAAAATTAATTTTACTAACTGAAAGTTTAACTATTTGGTTGAAAATGACCTTTTTTGTTGAAAATTAATATTTCCGAGTTAAAGATTCAACATTTTCAAAGAAAATTCGTCTTTTTGGCTTAAAAATTCAACAATTTAGAAAAAGATTCAACTATTTGGTAGAAAATTCTACTGTTTGGTACAAACTTAGTTTTTTTTTGTTAAATTGAAAATTAATTATTTGAAATGAGAATTGAACTATTCCATATTTTGTTAAAAATTGATTTTTTTCATTTTTTAAAATTCTTTTTATTGAGCATTTGTATTTTTTAGTAGAAAATTATTCTTCTTCGTTGCAAATTTATATTTTCAGTTCAAAAATTAATTATTTTGTTGAAAATTCAACTTTTTTGTAGAAAGCTCTTTTTGGCATGAAAATCCAACATTTTTTAATGCATTAATTTGTCTTTAGTGACTGGATAATCTTGCTTCTTTGAAAATTTCACTTTTGTTGAAAATTCGTTTTTTTTATTTGAAAATTATTCTTTTTGGTTGAAAATGTAACTGTTTGGTTAAAAGTGGATTTTTTTGCGGATTCAACTATTTTGTAGAAAATTCTTCTTTTTTGGTTCAATCCAACTGTTCTTGAGTTAAAATGAAAATCCTTGCTTGGTTAAAATATCAATACATTTTTTGCTAAAAATTGATCTTCTTTGGTTGAAAATTCAACTTTTTGGTTGCAAGGTAAACTACTTCTTTCATTCACAAGAAATAGTAGTATTTCATCAAATCCCCCTCCTTCTAAATCGTCTTGCGTTATTTTTGGATGAACCCTCAACTGAATTTACGAAAAAATGTAGTTTAACACTTTAGAGTGTAATTCTGAATTTTTCCAAGTATGTAACACTCAATCTGGCTCTACTGGAAAGTTGCCAAAAATCCCTTAATTACACACACGAAGCAACATACTTGATTCTTTATACGGACTTACCCGAACTTGATTCCATATTTCATGGATCAGTCGAATTTCATATGGTTTCTGACATAGCTTATTCTCAGATTTATTGGCACACAATGAAGTAAAAAATTGTCTAAATACTTTGCAACCTCATGAAGACAGTTTCTCTATCGGTGAACACGCCTGTAGCATTAAACGCCGCTAACATAAGAAAACCTCGTCACGTAAAGCGCATCGCGCTTTTTATTACGCCTCTTTGTACCTCACCTGCCTCTCCTTCGCGGCGAGCCCCGTAAAAATTCTAATTTCACGAAACCTTTTTGCGTGCGCGATATGCTCTGGCAGGGTATATACAACGGCCGTATATCTGAAGCCCCTTATCAGTCTTTATGCTCTTATACTTTATGCTTTATAGCGAGCACACCTATTTCCCGACCGTCGGCATCACATGCACTTTTTTCTGTACGAGAGGCTTAATTCTCTTGTCAAACAATATATTGTTTCATATAGGCTATATATAGCCTTAAAATGTTTGGGCAATGAAAATAATAATAAGAAATCATTATTGATACTTTTGACATGTTTTACATGTGCAAAATTACAAATAGTGACATCCAACTATCAAATGCCAAATTTATCAAGGGGCCATGTTCCATGATGTCTTGAAATCAAATCGGTTTTAGTAGTAGGTAAGACAATCAACTTTTGTTTTCCGCGTGTTAAAATGAAAAAAAATATTAGGAAATGAAACCCGCAGGGACTAGTATGAAAATACTATACTGACAATGAGTAGTACAGATTATGATAATACCTACAATATTGAATTAAATCAAAGACCAAATAATACCATTGACATTTAAATAATGTCTCCACTGCCCACGAGACTATTGTTAAAAATACAGTTCCATTAAGCACACAATATGCAAAGCGAAGAGACTTCATCCATGAAGGACCCGCATTATGTTAATGCCTCGCATTTATTCCATTTATTCTATTTATTCTCTCGGGTCGCGCATATTCTCAGAAGCGCTTATTAGAAAATTTAATATCTCTGACGTAATGTGACCCGCAACGTCATCGGCAGCTCGTACCTGTTATTGTAGACACCGGACATACAAAAGCTTCGCGATGGACTCTACAGGAGAGATGGGGAGAAAAAAGAGAATCGCAGCATGGATGGCAGTCGTCGGATAAGATCTGTTCATCCGTTCATCCCCTCTGTAGAGCTCAGAACGTTGCGGTTGCCAGCATCACTTTTCCATAGTATATAACTATATACCTATACACATATATGTGCCATCAACCCTCGGTGGACGCCACCCTCGTCCCGTGGGTTTTATACGCGGCCGTTTCGCTTTACTGCCGCAATACTCAAAAAGTTATGTGCCCCACACACACAACACATATCCTTCCAGATTTTTACTTTTCCATACGAGACCCGTTCAATGGATCCTATTTTGCATGCGATTCTCGCGAAAATGTGTGCTTGGGCTCTCTTTGTTGGAGAACGAATGTCGAATAAACTTTCAAGGTTTCATTAAACTTGTGCCATTTGTTCTCGATTGGCAAACATTTTCATGCGGGTGGGGGTTCGAATTTAAGAGGCACTGTTCTTTTTAGTGGCAAAAGTTATATGGCTGCTCAAATTCACACCTGAAGGTTGACACTCATGTTCTTCTGTGCTACTCAAAAAAATCTAGTTAAAATTACTAGACTCGTTGGTTAAAAATTGTCCGGTTAATGAAATCAGAAATTCTGGTTGATTTCTGGTAACAGCATCGTGTTGCTAGATGTGTCCAGTGGCGCTTTGTCGTAAATGTTCCTGATTCCTATGATGCATTTTCAATTATATAAGTTTAAGAAGTTATAGTTAACCTATTGATTTAATTGCACATTATAGAAAATCCAGAAGAAAATAGCCTTGCGAAGATTTCTGAAAAACAGAATGCATCAACAACTCGATCAACAATATATGCTTCTTCCCCAAAGTATCGTATCTATCTCTATTTATTAATATGTAATATAGAGGCAACATTTTATAAAAGCAGAAGTGTAACTGATATCTTAGTCCATCCCGCGTTTTTTTACTATGTTTTTGCATAAAATTTTGATTTCTTTTTCAAGAATCATAAACAGACATTGAATTCATTAGAAAACCAAATAAATTCAAAGATATTCTCTCCGACGATACCGATTTTAAGTATTTCCTAATTGACTTATTTGCTAATTTTCTTGATTTGAAGAAGATCGAGAGCAAAGAAATGGCAATCGATTCAATTGAGAAACTTATCAATAAGCATCCTAACTAATACTAAAATTTCGATTTCAAGAAAAATTTAAAAAAAAAGTGAATTTACATCAATTTGTGACCATAATCACATAGATACTTTGATTTATTTGCATATAAATATGACAAAAACATTTCAGAGAGAAGAAACGAGGTCTACCTAACTTACCTGACAAGATCCCTTTTCCACAATGCATATTGTATTAGCTTTTTCGGGAAATTAGACACAGTAGTTTATCAAAATCATTGTCCAACCATATGGTCAACTTTATTTTCATTATTTAGTTCCATTTAAAAGTTTAAGTGTAAGTTAGATTTTAACCTCTGATAACGGCAGACACTTTAAAATTTGTTAAGATCCCTTTTCGATAATCATCATACTTTTTCATCAATTTCTGGTTCAATTAGGTACTATTAATATATCATTTTTATCACAGAATTTAGTAGAGGACATGTAATAGACCTTTTATGTGTATTTGGTTTCATTTTCACCACAACATTTTTTAGCTCCCTTTTTGACAAACGGCTTCAGTTGAAAATCAAAAACATATTCTGCCCTCAAAAGTGGACTTCTTGCAAAATCCTTTTCTCAAGAAAACATCAAGAAAGTCGTAAACATTAATAATGTTAGTGTAGACTATAGAACTGTAGGTTGTACGTAGAAACAAATTTTAAAAATCGAAAATAAAATGCAAAATAGTTGTTTGCCGATTGTTCTTTCACAAGTAATTTTCGAAAATGTAGAGCTGTTTTGGAGGGCCCTTCCTAAAGTGAATGGATAGTAGTCCCATTAAATGGAATGGAATAAGTAAATAAACGCAGACCTGTGTAATTGTTGGAAAACGTTGTTATTTCATCTGTGCCTTATTGAGTTTAATGATTCCTGCTGTTTTTGAAAACTAGCTGCCACAATTCGAAGAGTGAAAACGAAAGAATCGTTCCAAAAGCAATAAAATGTTTTGATAGTCGTACAAAAAAGACTTGTGAATCAAAAAGCGGAGTTAGTGGACAACTATAGGGTCAGAATGAAGTTGATTCAACTTCGCCAATCGTCTGTGTTGAATTGACTTCATTCTGGCCCTATAGTTGTCCAACAACTCTACGTTTTTGACAGTGTACATTAAGGTGGTTCAAAATCACTTTTTTATAGAGGGATGCCCTTCAGCATGGAAAAAAATTTCCAATTCATTTTTGAACCACCCTAGTGTACATTCCAAAAGTAACTAATGTTAAAATAGTTACTTCCCAGGCATCACTAGATGAATGCTGGTGGATCGTCGTCGCAGGTCCCAACACAGGTAGCCACTATCCACACTGGGTCTCTCATTTTGCTCATTTTGCGTGACTATTTTTCACTCGTCCAGTTTTTAATGGTTGGGATTAATATCTCCCGGTAACAAGACACTTTCTGAGCCGAGTGTGTAGGTGCGTGTGTGAATGCGTGGCGAGCGCAACACGGCAGCGACCAGAGACATAAAAGATTACAGATGCGATGCATCCGTTCGCAGCAATAAGTCCGATTGTGTACCGGGTAGCTGGACAAATTATCCGGCATTATGCCGGTGTCTCAGTCTATTAGTTATACCACTCCGGACTTATGTGCCCTGCGGTGTGTGCTCGAAAGGCTCGAAACCACCACCACGCCTAAAGTCTATTTCATTGATCATCGTCACTCGCTTAATTCCGAGTACCTGCTACTCTTATTTCGACGAACAATACAATTGCAAGACGATCCTCCAGCATCCCGCACAATGCGCCGCTGCGCTGGATACTCCCACTGCACTATCTATGCGAGAAATTGATTATCACTATCATTAGAATTATCAGCGCTGCTGACACATTCAAAGAAACCTAATTGATATTCATTCACTTTCTCTGGATTTCATAACAGCAAAGAGGGACCTGTTTGCCCTGATGGCAGTTTTGAAATAGAATTGAATCCGTTTGGCAAAATCAAATTCATTCCGAATGATTCCGGTTCCAATCAGACCATCATTTGAAGTAAATCCAAAGGATTGGCCATCAATCCGCAATCAATCAAAATTATTCTTTTGTCAATCGACAGCTGCTCAAAACAAATTCACGTCATTCTGCCTTAACGTTTGATTCTGAGATAGTTTATCATTTCGCTTTTATCAGCAAAATCATTCCAAATGTTGACGTTTTGAATACGAACTCATTCCGAATAATTACGCTGTCATTCCTAATAATTTCGACGTTTTTTGGAATGATTCCGTTATTATTCCACACACAGAAAAACGTCGCGCCGATCCTCAAAAGTACACAAAAATCGATGTTCTTTTGAGTTGCAACAAAAATGAGCCTCGCAGTTTCATTTTGAGAATCTAGGGGAAATTTATCATTTTGAGACTGTTTTTTCTCATTTCGAGCAGCGTGAAGTATTGTTTTCAAATTGTCAGTCACCTGTCAAGATGATCTTGTCGGGCGTTATTTGGATGAAATAGATGTTGATAAGCAGGTAAGCTATAATAATAATGACCTAACTTTTAATTTCTTCACATTTACCAGTGCCTGTTAGTGTCTTGAAATGAAATTTGTACTTTGCGTATTTCCAAATCTTGGGTTAGTCGTAACCGACATGACATTCAACTACTAAAGTGGGGGTGTAACAACTCACTGTCCGTCCAAAAAGTTTAGGCACCGCGATTTGTGTACAGATTTTCGTGAAAATCTCAGCAGAAGAACATTCTAAAAGTATGAGACAACATGCATGTTGCAGATAAAGGTTTTGCCAATACTGATACAGAGTTTCAACATTTTCAGATGATTAGCGATTATTTCCGGGCGAGTGAAAGGTGAAAAAGCATAATAATCATATGATCATTTCAGAATACTCAACTTTGCATGGCTGTAAGTCACTGACAAAAATTATGAAAAGTCTGTAAAATATATAGGTTTCGTTGATTCTTTCTGTTTGCAGTGGTGATATTTAGAGTCAGAAATAATTATTTGTTAATAAGTTATTGACAAAAGAGTGGGGAGGTGTCATTTCCGGAACTAAGAAACGTATAGAGATGATTCTTGAAGCAAATGAGACATTTTTGGCTTCTGAAAATGTTGCGCGTATTATCAATGAGCAAATGTTGCTCTTGAATGTTTAAAAAATTATTTTCTTCTTGGAAAAATACAAAAGGCTTAACGATAATCGAGGCTACCACACTCTCAGAATGGGACCTTGCTGGCGCTATTGCTACACGTGCAACACAACCTTCTCTCACACACACACAGTTACACAGTCCCTAAGCCCTGATGAAAAAAAGGGGTATGGGTGCCTCGATTATTATAAAGCCTTTTGTATTTTTCCAAGAATAAAATAATTTTGTAAACATTCAAGTGCAACTTTTTGCTCATTGGTAATACGCACGACATTGTCAGTATCGCAAAATGTGTAATTTGCCTCAAGAATCATCTCTGTACGTTCCTTAGTTTCGGAGATGACACCTCCCCACTCTTTTGTCAATAACTTATTAAGAAATAATTATTTCTAACTCTAAATATCACCACTGGGTACAGAAAGGATCAAGGAAACCCATATATTTTTTGCAGATTTTTCACAATTTTTGTCAGTGACTTACAGCCATTCAAAGTTGAGTTTTCTGAAATGATCATATGATTATTATGCTTTTTCACCTTTCGCTCGCCCGGAAATAATCGTTTTGAAGTTTCCTAATCTTGCATTTTTAGTACCATATATGAAAAATTAGGTAAAAATGTTCGGTTTAAATTGGTATGATTAGTGCCGGATTAACAAATGTTGAGCCCGTAGGTCATAATTTCTTGTGGCCCCCACCCTATGATTAACCAAAAAAAATTAAGAAATATTTAAGGAAAAAAAAGTATGAAACAAAGAACTATAGCTTACAATATATGTCTTCATTATACATTTCAATTTACGGTATTTACAATCAATATCCTACTTAAAATGATTTTTCTAGCCTAATTCCCGATAGCATAATTTTGAAACTTAATTCACGAATTTTGAAGAAGATACAGTTCAATTTTCAACCAAAAAAATGGAATGGTTGAATATTCAATAAAAAAAACTAATTTCAAATGAAGTTTAAAAAAAATCTAGGATATGAAAAATCAAGTCTTAAGAAACAAAAGTTCTCTATGATTTTAAGAATTGGAATTATATAATCAGTCATGTCTTATGAAAGAAATTATATTCTTATTCATGAAAAACTTGAAACTTACGAAACATATTGTTCCCAACAATATTTTTCGTAATTGAAATTTTGCATACTGTCGCTTCTTACATTCTTACCTGTTTTTTAAAAAAGGTTGAGTTTTAATCAATTCTGGCTTATCTTATTCAGAGAGAACATTCCCTAAAATTGGTGAGAAGCGATAGTAAGAAAAAATTGTTTCGCAAAAACCATTGTCGTAATCAATTTTTGTTGTTGAAGTTTTAAATTTTTTTCATTGAAAACAATGTTCTTTATTTGAAATGTCATCAGCAGTAATAGTCTTTTCATTCTTAAAGTGATAGAAAAACTGTTATTTTCAGAGATCTGATTTTTGGTACAACTACCTTAAGAATGTAGTTAGCTTCAATTAAAGAAAAAATTGAAATCGCTTGATAGTTCTAGCCGGAATCGAATTTTTAACATGTTTTCATCATTTTTCCCCACTGTGCGACATAAGAATAGCAAGTATTGCTTTATAGTTTCCAAAAATAATTTTTTTTTCTCATTTTAGAGCACATGGAAAGGAGTTTAATCAGAAAGAACCCTTACTGGGTGAGTACATAACTTCATTTAAATTTCTCTTCTGTCCTTTTTCAGAACGGAAACATAATTAAAATGTTTTCCTAACCATAGACAATTATGAAAGACATTAGGATGTAAAAATTATATAGAACTGGGAATTAGGTAGGCTATAAAATAAATTTTGAGACAGTCGAAGACAATGCTTTCTCGGTTAGGAAGTGGTACAAGAAAAGCTTAAAATGTCTGAATTCTTGAAAAGACTTATATTGAAAGATCGTTAAAGTCGCTATAAATCGCAGAAGCCAGACTAATAAAAGAAAAAAAGGCGCCTTGCATAGGCCTTTGACCACCGTCGCCTACCATTTGAAGAATCTGCATAATTTTCCGGACATTTCCAAACAAACCTCTGCAATAAAGACCGTGACTTATGGTCCTTTCGCTGACATTCCGTTTGCCTTATTAACTTTTTCTTCATGGCCTACACCTGTCTCGACCTCTCGACCAGTGGTCCATCCCCTAAGGATTCCATAGACCATAGAGAATAAAAAATTACTTCTCAAAATTCCATTTGGTCCTACCTGTGATATTAAAACCAAAACAAAATTGACCACTACATTTTTTCAATCCTGGATGAAAATTGCCGTACATTTCATATATTATAAACTTCAATCTTGAAACGCTGCATATGGTAGTTCAATTACAACGAAAGAGACATTTGGGGCTTATAGAGTTTTCGAAAATTTTTGAAATTGTGGAAGTTATGCCATATTGAATGTTTGGGTTGGATTTGATGAATTATTGATATTTCTGGACCAGATCATTAGATTGCAATGCAACTTGAAGGCATTAGATAATTAATTATACATCTGAAGAATATTATACTTTCAAAAAATTGAATATTTTTCCGAAAAAAGTCAAGAAATTTTCGTTTTCAGTTTCCGTCAAATAGCTACTATAGATCATAGAGAATCCAAAATTACTTCTGAAGAACCCATTTGTTCATACCTTTGATATTGAAACGAAAAAAAAATTAACAATTAACTTTTTTTTCAATCGTGGATGATAATTGCCGGACATTCTACATACTATAAACTGCAATCTTCAAACACTTAATGAAAAATAAAAAAAATAAACAAGAGCAATACCAGCTGCAAGTGTTTATTCGATTTTAACGAAAAATGTTGATGAAACTTGAAGATATTAGATAATTAATTATACATTTTAAGAATATGATACTTCAATTTTGATTTATTTTTTCCCCGAAAAAGACAAGAAATTTTTAATTTAATTTTTCCTCAAATAGCTACTCTTTAAGCTTGTTTTTATTTTATAAACAAATCATATAAAATAATGCACAGTGTTTACATTTGCAGGTCAAGAGAGAGTTTTTTATTTTTCTTAAATTATGTCGCCAGTGACATTTAGAATTTAGTAATTAAAATCTCTGATTTGATATTATTTGTTAATTTTATAAACAAATTTTAAAAAGCTTTCCAAGTGTGGAGAATAAAAGTGAACAAGAAATAATTTTTTTTATTAATTGTCCTTATATGATGTTGCCAGTGCTAGCAGTAACATTATTTGATGCACATAAATGTCCACAATGACCATTTATTTGTATAAATTATTTAGAAATTTAATAACTAATGTCAAATAATATATAATCAAAAACTATTTTTTACATGCGTTACAATAAATTTTTGTTGGTTTGAAAATTCAAATATTTTGTTGAACATTCGTCTTTTTGGTTTAAAGTTCGTCTCTTTTTGAAGAATTTTTTTTTGTTGTGGTCGAGAATTCAATTGTCTGGTTAGAAATTAATCTGTTTCGGTTTAAAATAAACTTTTGTGTGTAAAATTTACATTTTCGGGTTCAAAATTCAACTGTTTTGTAGAAAATTCGTAATTTCGGCTCAATAATTTAATTATTTGGTAGAAAATTCAACATATTTAGTCGAAAGTTAAACTGATTTTTAAAAATACATTTTTTTAGTTAAAGATTCATCATTTTAGTTAAAAATTCATTTCTTTCAATTAAAATTAATTTTTCAACTAAAAATAGAAATATTCCATTTTTGGTTACAAACTGATCTTTTTTACTTAAACATTCAACTATTTAGTTGAAAATTCTTATTTTTTGGTAGAAAAACTAATCTCCTTCGTTGAACATTTTATATTAATACAATTTTTAGAAATAAAATTATTTTTTTCCGTTTTTGAAAATATTTAAAAAATGACATAAATTTGGTTATAAAGCCAAAATTTTTGAAGGAAAATGACCCTTTTTTAGGTCAATGAGCAAGGTCGAGTTGAACTTCGATTTGTATTTTAGTAAATTTATTTGTTGCAATAAATTGCTGAATTTTAAAAACGATTGTTGACTTCGCCTACATTTTTTGCAAGTAAAAATTTAAATTTTTTTGTACCTGTTTGGTTGAAAATTTATGTAGTTTGTTGAAAATTCGTCTTTTTTGTTAGAAAATTGAACTATTTGGTTAAAAATGAATGTATTTTGTTCAAAGATTAATCTTTTTGGTAGAAGAAGGGTGCGTGGTTTAAAATTTCAGAAAAAAACGTTACGTAATTTATGCACGATCCCTATCGAATATCAGATATATTAGTGGAAAAGTTTTCCTTTTCAACAAAATAGTTGAATTTTCAAAAAAAAAAAAAAAAAATTGTCTGCCAAAATAGATAAATTTTCAACTCAAAAAAACGAAAAAAACAAAATTTAACCAAATAGTGGCATTAACAACCAACTAGTTGAACTTTTAAACAAATGAGTCGAATTTTCAACAAAATAGTTGTACTTTGAACCCAATAGTTAAATTTTTAAGCCCAAAGGACGAATTTTTTCGAAGACAGTTGAATTTTCCATAAAAATTTAATTTTCAACCAAGAAAGATGAATTTTCAACCAAGAAAAATGACATTTCTACCATAAACGATACATTATCAAACCATAAAGACGAATTTTGTACAAGACAGTTGAATTTTCAAACAAAAAATATGAGTTTAACAAAATAGTTGAATTATAAACAAAATAATTACATAAGCTGATTTTTTAACTTACAAAGATAAATTTTCAACTTATGAGGGATAAATTTTCAACAAAAAATAGAATAGTTAATTAGTAATAATTAAATAAAGTTAATAAATAGTAATTTTCTCCCAAAAAATACGAATTTCCAACAAAACTGTTGAATTTTGAAGACAACAAGACAAATCATCTAAAATACAGTTGAATTTTCAACCCAAAAATAGGATTTGAGAAAAAATTAATTTTTTACCAAATAGTTCAATTTTTAAATAAATAGTTTAATTTTGAACCAAATTGCTCAATTTTCTTCAAAAATAGTTGAATTGTGAACCAA
>CAKNYM010044645.1:84184-94544 GCA_932195095.1 Andricus curvator | reverse complement strand
ATACATAAATTTTCAACCAATTAGTAGAATTCTCAACCAAATTGCTCGATTGTCTTCAAAAATAGTTTAATCGTGAACCAAAAATATTAATTTTCAACAAGAAAGTTAATTTTCAACCAAATAGTTTGATTTTTTACCAAAAAGACGAATTGTTAACAAAATACATAAATTTTGAACCAATTAGTAGAATTCTCAACCAAATGAGATGAATTCCAAAAAAAATATTAAAGTAGACTTAAAAATAAACTTCAACCAAAAATAGTTGGATTTTCGTATTAGGTTCTATTAATTCAGTGCTTGAAAACTGGGGTCAGAAGAAGAATTCTTCAAACTTTCCCCAAGTTTGACATAGATCAAACAATTTTTATTTTTTGAATAGGTGCACTAGAGAAATAATCTCGGCAATAATGCCCCAAATATATAAAAAATGTCAAAATAGAAATAAATGCCAGGAGGTAGGGAAATAAATTCCCAGGACTCTATTTTGAAAGGCAGAAGAAATTGCATGTAAGGAAAAGTAGTTAATTGTCGCAAGTGCAAGGGGACGCGACGCGAGTCATGATTTATGGCAGAAGTTCAAGCACGGGTTCCGTTTCTACAGAAATCTGAAATGTATGGTCTCTCTCCGCGTGCTCGTAAAGGACGTGTAGAGAAATACAAACAGGCCTAAATGAGCTAGGCTGAGTTCAGGTTTAGGCGCCATAATCCGAACGAATCCTTTATACGGAGAAGCAGTTATGCCGCAGTATATTATACCGCGGACTTTATAAGTCTTATATCATATAAAAAGTGTATGAGAAGGAGTGGAGGATCCTATCCATGTGTCAACGTCTTATTCTTATTCTGAGGAGGACCATGGCCATGGGAAAAAGGTTCGGGACACTGTATTATTCTCGAGAGACTATTATGTTCAAGGAGTGTATTAAAGTGTTGATAAATAGTTTTTATAGGCGCATCATCCTCTTCATTTTTTTAACATGTTCATGGATCTCCACAGAAAAAACAGAAGATAAACTTTACATCGATTTCCGTTGAAAGATTCGCTGCAACAAAAATTAACCTTGTCGAATAAACTTTACACGAAACTGAGATAATTCCGTGTTTTTAAACTGTCTCGGAATAATTTGTCAGCGAAAAAGCGTCTTCTGCTATGAAGTTGACAGCAGTGCAGAGAACAGTGAGGTGTGGATGAAATTGGTCTGGAAATCAGGACACCAAATTTTCAAAAACATTGCACTTATTACCATTACATTTTAAAAATAATTGCACTTATTGCGGACGAATGGTTATGGTTTAATATAAAAGCCTTTTTACGGAGTAAAATTTTGAAGCTAAAAGATGATTTCTGAACAACTACAACTCCTATCGACCTTATTTCATGCTTCAAATTTTTATTATAATTCAACAAGTTAATTTTCAAACAGAAAAATGAGGAAAAAATTTTTCTTCTTCATTTTTCGAAAATTCAGAAAAATAATTTTTTGAACTCAGAAGTTTTGCTACGTATGAGAGCACCCTGAATCGTAAAATTTGATTTTAAAAAGTTATTAAATAAATATTTATCAAAAATATTGAATGTAAATTGAAAATCTTAATTTTGTACTGTAGATGACATTTTATATTAAGGGCCGATTTCACCAACTCTGATTAAATACATGATTATCTAATCATGATTATTCTTTAATCGAGGATTTAATCATGATTAAATTGTAATGCGTTCCACCATGGACATTTTAACTCTGATTAGCTAATCATATACCCTTTTCGTGGTAACTCTGATATTCTCTTGTAATGGCGATTCTGATTCGCCGCTCCAAGAAGAACGCTTAAGTTTCTTGCGCGCGCACGGTACAAGCTGACGACATTAACCAAGTCATGTGACATCCAGCAGAAGTCTTTTTTGTCAAGAATAGAAATAATTTTGCGTGGATGTAATATATTAAAATAATGTTACAAATTTCCATCACTATTTCAGTTCAAAAAATAATAATGTAAATTAGAAAGACATTAATAGTGAATAATTGAAGACGCTCAGAAATATTTGATGCATATATGAAAAACATACAAGAAGGAAGCTTCATGATGCGCACTGCGAGGTTAAATTGGTTAAATATTTATTTTCAGCACTGCAAAATGAATTTATGCGACTGAATTCTTATTTCGGTAACTTATATATTTTACATACGCATTGTTCTTCAAAACGAATTATCTCTTCCAATGATATGAAAGAAACTGTATGTAAGAAAAGTGAGTTTATCGGAACACAATTTACACTTTACGGCCGCCTCATCAAAGGTATTTTGGCTTCATAGTTTCTTTCATCTACATATTGATAAAAACAAAAGCGTAGATATGATAAAAATTATTATAAAAATTATCCACATTCATTCTGAACATGCTCAAGTGCAAACTTCAATTTTGAGGTTCTGTTATGAAAACCAGCGTTAATCGCCGATTAACTCCGTTAACCTGCCAAAATCGAGAGGTTAAGTTGAACAGTGATTAACTCTCTTTAATCATACTTTAGAAGATGGTGGAACGCAAGGTACTGATTAAATTAGAATAATCGAGGATTAACATCTTAATCAGAGTTGGTGAAATCGGCCCTAAGTGAGTTCAGTGGCACAACTAGAAACGTGTAGGCCCCCTCCGCAACATTTTTTAGGCGGTCCGTTTCAAATTAAAAAAGAAGGACGACTTATAACTTGCTTATCAGTAAAACAACAGATTTTCGCTTTTCAATCTATAAGACAGACTGTGCACTGACATTTTACAAAATTAAATAAATTATCGGAAACTATTTTATAATGTTTTCTCTTTTATCATAATATCAGTTGACATAATTATTATAAATGAACATAGTGAATAACTCTACTTCATACTTCAATACTGTTCTTTTGTTTTGTACAAAATTTTCAGAATTCAAAAATATTCTGAAGAATTATATATAAAAAGAATACTTTTCTTTACATTATTTCTACTATGGAATTTTCTGCTTATGATATTTTTAATTTCTTATAACACTAAAATTGATTAGGATCGTACTTGATTAAGCCACCTAAGTTTAAATATTATATTATTTGGAAGAATTTTTTCTTAGTAGAATAATAAATTGTTTTCGACACATCATTTTTTGAACCAATAATGAAAAAATAATTTGTAATAAAATTTGAGTTCAAATTAATTTCCAATTTTAACGTAGTAATAATTTTTTCAACCTTTTCACATTGATATTTGTAAAAATTACTACCATTTCATGAAAAAAAAAAATATTTTCTAATTTTTTTTCAGATTTTCAACAACAACAAAATCTACCATACTACTATGATATCGCGATCTTTGATACTACAGGGATCACAGTGTAAAAGGAGCTTCAAAAAGGGGAAATAGGGTGGTTTTCGCACGAAAAAAGGGAAAATAGGGGAAAGATTAAACATTTATTTTCATATGTCGAAAAGAACAAACAACCGTTTCGTAAGAAATGTTACATTTTTAAATAACTTTTAATGATTTTTCAATGATTTCTGCCATTAAAGATTTATTTTTAAAAATTGGATATACTTAGATCGTTGGAAACCCATCCAGAGTGAAATAAAAAAGTCCGGGAAAAAATAAAATTAGTTAAATACACAATTTTGATATGTTTGACATCGTTCTCATAAATATTTCTTTCCAAGATTTGTCATTTCATCCTTACTATAATTAATACTTTCAATCTAAATTTAAAACAATTGAAATCAGTTAATATCTTCTGTTCTCTTTATTAAATTTACAATTAAACAATTTTTTTTTGATTAAAAAAAAAATTTGCCTTATTGAAAACTTTTGGAAAATATACAATAACATGTTTTTTGTATTGATTCGAACCTAAAAATTGAGTCACCTTGAACCAAAGAAACATGTTATTATTTTTTATCCATGGGAAACATTTTTTTCGTGGTGTTTATAACGTTCGAAAATCGCAAAAAAAGATATGAAATCCCAAAAATCCTAATTCACGACAAACATTTTTTTCCGAAAAAGAAAAATAAAAAAAATTTTCTTTGGTTCAAGCTGAATAAATTTCAGTTTCGACATATTCAACTTTTTTCTAAATGTGTGCATATGGCTCAATCCAAAAAAAAACCATGTTTTTGCATATTTTCAAAAAAATTGTAACTGAGCAAGAAATTTATTTTTAACTTTCGCAATTTTAAATTTTCAATGAGTAAGATAATTTTTGAACAAAATAGTTGAATTTTTTAATTAAGAACAACAGTTTTTAACCAAAAATCTAATAGTTATATTTTCGTTTAAAAAAATTAATTTTCAATTGAAAAAACTGAATTTTCTCCCAAATTGTTGAAGTTTCTACAATGCAGTTGATTTTTCAACACGAAAATATGAATTAATAATTAAGAAGTTAATTTTCAACCAAACATTACAATTGTTAGTTAAAAAACCTACTTTTTAACAAACAAGAAAAAACTTTAACTAAAATGATGAATTTTTAACAAAGTTGTTCAAAAATCACCAAACTATTGAATTTTCCAAGGAAAATTCAAATTTTCTACAAAACAGTTGAATCTTTAACCCAAAAACACGAATTTTGAACAAGAGTTGAGTTTTCAACCAAAAAAGATTTTTTAGCCAATGAAGAAAAAAAATTGTATTCAAAATGTCGAATTTTAAAGCAAGAAGATGATTTTTCTACAAAAAAAGGACGAATCCTTAACAGATTACATACATTTTTAACCAAATATTTGAATTTTCAAAATAAAAAAGATCAACTTTGAACCAAAAATGGAATTGCTATATTTTAATTTCAAGAAACTAATTTTCAAATGAAAAACCCAATTTTCTACGTATTTATTGAATTTTCGTGCAAAAAAAGTACGTTCTATAATACACTCGAATTTGTAACTCAAAAATATAAGCTTTCAATACAAAAAATAATTTTCAATAAAAAATTGCAATTTTCAGTTTGAAAAAGTGCACGTTTAACAAAGTAGTTTGATTTTCAACCAAAAAGACAGCTTTTCAACAAAATAAATATATTTTCAACTAAATAGTTACATTTTTAACCAACTTTCTGCCAAAAAATATAACTTTTGAACGAAATTTGAACATCCAAACAAATAGTTGAATTTCCAACTAAAAAAGATCAATTTTCAAACACAAATGGAATAGTTCAATTGTGAGTTTAAACAAATTAATTTTCAACAAAAAAAAGTTTCAACAATAGTTAAATTTTCAAGTAAAAATTGCTCAAGTTAGAACATTTAAAATTCCAGTTGATGAGTTTGGAATATTCCATTTTTTAATTAGGTATTTACCTTTGTAAATTTAAACTAAAATGTAATAATCTTCTAATACTTATTTAAAAAATAATATATATTTTGTAACTGTTCCAATTTTATATTGGATAATGACTTCTGTCGGCAGTTTTCACATTTTCAACTTGCTTTAGAATGTTTCATCTTCAAATTTGTTTAAGAGTATTTATTTGTAATGGTCTGCACTTGGAACGTGTACCTTATTTATTCGTAAATAATTTATTTAAGTGCTATAATTGCTTTAATTATTATTCAATAATGGGTACAATTTCAAATATCGTATATTTAAAGAGAAAAGGGGAAAAGGGGGAAGGTTTTTGAGAATAGGGGGGGAAAGGGAAATTTCAAGAAAAAAGGGGAAACTAAGAAAAACAGGGGAAGACTGCACTAAATTTAAATCACAATTCAACGTTTGTCTCATCTTAAAATAGTGATTTCGATTTTGTTTTTGATATATTATTACGATGTTTAAACTATTTTTTATTTATATATCAGTTATGTAAATGAATGTTGCGTTTTAAATAAAGTGAGATGATAATAAAATCAAATCAAAATTCCAAAACTTTCATTCGAAAACATTTTTTCAAGCCTTAATTTTCAATAATACAAAATATGTACTTTTTAAATATTGTAATTCAATTCATCTTATAATAATATACATATAAGTTACTAATAATATATTTACTGTGTGAGTTAATACTTCTAAGCAAAATATTTTTCCCAAGCTCGTTACAAAATATTAGAAATCATCAGTAAGAGATTAATTAAAAAAATTTTAAGTAATTATTTATTATAATTTCTTAGCTGGCCACGTTTTTCTCAGAGAAACCGCTTGACCGAGAGTTTGTCAGAAAAATCTAAGCGGTTCCGTAGCTCACTTGACTAACAAGTTAATTTTCAAACAGAAAAATCAGGAAAAAATTTTTCTTCTTCATTTTTCGAAAATTCAGAAAAATAATTTTTTGAACTCAGAAGTTTTGCTACGTATGAGGGCACCCTGAATCGTAAAATTTGATTTTAAAAAGTTATTAAATAAATATTTATCAAAAATATTGAATGTAAATTGAAAATCTGAATTTTGTACTGTAGATGACTATATTAAGACAATATTGATAGAAATTTAAGTATATTCTATCAGGTATTTCAGGCTGGAAAATCAAAGATGTCTGCAAGCTGAGGGATAAACAATAATACCAATCGCATTGGGATAAAACTTAATTTTTTTCAAAACTCAGAAAAAAATGGGTTTTCACCATAAGTGTATTTCGACATTATTCTTTATTTTCTAAAAACTATTCAATTAAATTATAAGATCCATAAAAAATGTGTAATGATTCTATTATTTAATTAAATAGTTTTCTCGAAATGAAAAATAATATCCAAATAGACTTTTGTTGAAAAATTGGGAGGACTGAAAAATTCTCGAGATTGTAAAATTCCTGAGTTAGAAAATCCCCGAATAATTAAATTCGCCAATTATAAAATTCCCGAATTTAGACAAATGAAAATAATTTTTCATGAATATTATTTATTTATTAAAAATACAATAATCGAATATTTTTATCAAAACAAAATTGTAATGTTTAAAGTTTCTAAAATTACTGCTTAAATCTTGAATAACAATTATTGAAAAAATATATTTTTGGATGAACATTTTTGGACGGCTGAAAAATCCTAAAAAATAAAATTCATGACTCTGTCAAATTCCCGAATTGGGAATTTCCCGAATAATAAAATTTTCGAATATTTACTAAACTTCGCGAATTGGAAAATTCCCGAATTACAAGATATCCGAACTGGAAAATTCCTGAATTATAAAACTCCCGAAAGAATGGAAAAAAATTCTTTTTCAATCAAGATTATTTATTTATTAAAAATACAATCATCAAATATTTGTATAAAATAATATTTTTTCCTGATCAAAGTTTCTAAAATAATTTTTTTGAATTCAAAATAACAATACTTGAAGACAATTTTCATCCAGAAATATATATTTTTTTCAATTATTGGTATTTCAAAGTTAAACGATAATTTTAGAAACTTTAAACATTAAAAATAATTTTTTTCTTTATAAAAATATTTGATAATTATATTTGTTTAAATTCGGGAATTTTCTAGTTCGGATATTTTATAATTTGGCGATTTTCCAATTCGGGAATTTCCCAATTCGGGAATTTGAAAGAGTTGGGAATTTTATTTTCCGGGACTTTTCAGTCCTCCAAATTTTTTATTTAAAATATTGTTATTTTAAATTCAAACAATAATTTCAGAAACTTTAAACTTTAAACATTAAACATTTTCTCAAATAGAAATATTTGATTAATGTATTCTTAATAAATAAATAAATAATATTCAGTTGAAAAAAATTAATCATTTAAATTCGGGAATTTTCTAATTCAGATATCTTATAATTCGGCAACTTTCTGTCGGAAATTTTCAAACTCGGTAATATTATTAACTGCCGGAAATTTTCAAATTCGGTTCAAAGTCGGTCCGAAAAATCATTTTTGTCCAAGCTGTAAAAAAAACTTTCGGCTGTAAAAACTTTCGCCAGGGTACATGTCTTACTGCAGATTCAAAATCGAGTAGTTAATTTATGCTAGCCTAGGAGCAGAAAATTTCTGTTAGCCTAAGGGCGGCAAATACCTAGATCCGCCACTGAATGTTCCAACTTCAAAATTAATTCGATTTCTATTTTTCGTTTTGTTCCTAACCTACAATACCGACTGTGGCAGAAAGTATCACGATAAAATCTTTTAAGATCGGTTACCATCTTATGAACTACATAAGCCATGGAGTAATCTTTAAAGATGGTGACGATGGTTCTTGTTATTGTGTCAAGTTCTTTATTTACATTCACGAAAAATACGTTTTGATTCGTCAGCGAAAAGTCTAATCATTTTTAAAATAAAAATTAGGTAAGTAAAAAGTTGTTTTAACTCTGGTGTTCTGACTTATAGCTTTTCACTCTTACTTTGCCGTTTTTCCAGGGCTGCAAAGGACGTAGCAGACGACAGCTTTTATGCCATCGTAAGATAAACTTTCGCCAAATAGCATGTAATTTTTAACAGTCGAAAATTTTACATGCAACAAAATTTAACTTCAGTTTTTTCTGTGTCGTAAAAGAATTTGACACGTTTTAAAAAGACTAACTCGCGGGAGTCGTTTTGAGGCCCTTGCGGAAATCATTGGTAAATCAGACTTCATAAACTGAGGCCAAACAGAGAAGCCATTCTGTCTAGTTTTTTGTAAGGTAAGGAGGGGCAGCGCCGACCAGTTAATAGTCAATGATTTTTTTAAAGTTAATAAGATGTGGAATTGATCCACTTTTTTCATTTCGAGTCCTACATTATTGTAAATCATATTTCTATCAGTATTAATTACATTAATAAAACAATGATTTAATAATTAAATTATTTCCAACAAGCTGTATTTCGTCGGCTTTGCCCCACACCGTAGGGCAAAGCCGACCGCAGCTTTTTATGAAAATCAAAACATCTGAAGATGGCAAAACATGATGGTTCGCGTCTGTGGTATTTTATATACTGGAAAAATTACCTTAACACATTTCCAGCAAGAAGAATAAGTTATTTTTAATAAAAATAGTGATAGCTGTGATATAACCTCTTATGCGTTGACATTGCACTAGAGACGGACTTTTTTAGAGACGGCACAAAGGTTTCTACCATACCAACAACAAAACACCCGCTTTACCGACCGGATTTAAAATAATAATATTTAATAGTTTCTTGCATGTTGCCCAGAAGATAAGTGGCTGTTCTACATTACCAATCACTTATCCACAAAACTTATGATAAGTTTATAACCTAAGCACGTGTGAAGTATTATTTTCGTCGGGCTTGCCCCACTGGCGAGTTATTATTTACGATATTTAATATACTTTGGACCTGAATTACGTTCAATTATTATAATGGCATAATGTGATATTGTTTTATCTGTCAAAATATCAAATTTTCATACTGTAAGTATTGCTATTAATGTTTTGAGAAGCGTCCCGGTTTGTAGTAAGATATCCCGGTTTTTGTCGAAATACCGAACTTGAAAAAAAAAACATTTTCCTACAGTTCCCTTTTTGCGAAAAATAACAAGTTTCCTTTATTTACAACATAGTATTTACCGCCTGAACTTCAACCAAATAGTTAAATTAATAAGCCAATCAGTCGAATTTTTTAAAAGATAGTTAAATTATCAACTTGAAAAGTTGAATTTTCGACAACAAAAAAAGATAATTTTCAACGGAAAAAGATGAATATTCAAGCCAAAAAGACGAATTTTCTACAAAAAAGTTGAATTTTCAACCTGAAAACATGAATTTACTACTAAATAGTTGAATCCTTAACAAACAAAAAAAAAAGATTAATTTTCTACCAAGAATATTAATTTCTACCAAAAAGACAAATTTTCAACAAAATACATAAACCTTCTTGTTTGATATATCAATTTTTCTTGTTGAAAATTCATCATTTAAAATATCAATTTTCAACCACAATAGTTGAATTTTCGACCAAAAACATGAATTTTCAACCACATAGTTTAATTTCCTACCAAATTGTTGAATTTTCAAGATGAAGAAACGAATTTTTTATAAAACTTTTGAATTTTTAACCAGAAAATATGAATGTTGAACAAAATAGTTGAATCCTCAACTGAAATAGATTAATTTTTAAACAAGAAGATAATTTTCTATAAAAAAGACGAATTTTCAACAAAATACGTGAATTTTCAACCAAATAGTTGAATTTTCAAATAGAAAAAGTCAATTTTCAATTAAAAATATCAATTTTCAACCAAAATAGTTGAATTTTCAAACAAAAAATATCAATTTTCAACAAAAAAGTTAATTTTCAACCATAAATTTTAATTTCCTACCAAGTTGTTGAATTTTCAAGCCAAAAAGACGAATTTTTGATAAAACAGTTGAATTTTCAACCTAAAAATATCAGAATATAAAAAATTAATTTTCAATCCATACTGACGAATTTTCTATCTAAAAGAATGTTAAAAAAATTGAATTTTTGAGCAAA
>CAKNYM010044645.1:70602-83784 GCA_932195095.1 Andricus curvator | reverse complement strand
AGAGTAGAATTTTCAACAAAATAATTACCCAAAAATATATTAATACAAAAGATTATTTTTAAATTAATTTTAAATTAAAAAAAGATGAATTTCTCACCAAAAAATATAACTTTTGAACAGAATAATTGAATTCTCACAAATGGTTGAATTTTCAAATAAAGGAGAAAAAAATACACCAATTTTCAAACAAATAGTTGAATTTTTATCTAAAAAAAATAAATTTTCAATCTAAAGTGGAACAGTTAAATTTTTGCTAAAAGTAATTCATTTACAACAACAACAACAACAAAAGAATCTGCAACCAAAAAAGGAATTTTTTACAAAGCAGTTCAAATTTGAACCAAAAAAGACCAATTTTCAACCAAAAAAGATGAATTTGTAACCAAAACGAATAAACTTTCAACCAAAAATAGTTGGATTTTCTTATTGGGTGCTAATGATTAGTTCGAATTTAAGTTTTAAGTTCGATTTCAAACGCTATTAATTAAATTCTGGGCGCCCGAGGACCATTCCGGTCCGTTTTCGAGATAATTAAAAATTTAGAATATGTTTCTGAATTTGTAAATCTTTTTATTGGGTTGGTTCGAGTTTGTCGAAAACAATCCTGTTCTCAAAACCTCTTAAAATTTGCTTAGTTTTAATGTACCTCTGATAGCTTTCGATATAATTCAAAAATTTTATTATGGTTTGAATTTTTTAAATCTCTTTATTGGGTTACTTTGAGTTTTTCGAAAAAAAACCTTTGCAGAATCCCTATGATGTAATTAGTTTTCACGCATCTCTGATCGCTTTCGAGATAATTCAAATTTTAGATTAAAATTTTTTTTAAATCTGTTTAATGCTTTCGATCGGGGTGGCCGAGGACCAATCCCTTTTTAAAATGTTATCAGTTTTAACGTATCTCTGGCCATTTTCGTGATAATTCAAAATTTTGATTTTTTTTTATTCTGAAATTTTGTTTACAGTTTTAGATCGGGATGGCCGAGGACCATTCCTCTTTAGAAACCCTGAAAAGGCTGTCAGTTTTCGCGTATCTCTCACTGTTTTCATGAAAACTCAAAATTTTTATTTTATTTTTTATTTATATCATCTTTTTATTGGGTTAGTTTGAGTGGGTCGAAAACGAAACCCCTCTGCAAAAAATTCAAAATTTACTTAGTTTTCACGTATCTCTGACCGTTTTCGAGTTAATACAAAATATTGATTTTTTTTTAATTTCGAAAATCTGTTTCATTTTTTACGTCGGGGTGGCCCAAGACTATTCCCCTTTAGAAAAGCCTGAAAATTCTGTCAGTTATCGCGTTTCTCTCACCGTTTTCAAAAAAACTCAAAATTTTAATTTTTTTTTGTTTGTATTTAAAGAATCTTATTATTAGATTAGTTTGAATTGGTGAATAACTAACTTCCTCTGTAAAATCTTTAAAATTTTGTCAGTTTTCCCGTATCTGTGACCCTTTTAGAGATCATTTAAGATTTTGGATTTTTTCTCGAATTTTGAATATTTGTTTACTGGTTTGGGTCGTGGTGGTGGAGGGCCATCCCCCTTTAGAAAACCCTGAATTTGGATTTTGTTTGGAATTTTGAAAACACTTTCTTCCCTTTCCCCTATGTTTAGAGAAACTAACAATAAATTATAACTAATTCGACTTAAACACACTTATCTGTTATCCAAATTTTAAACTATGTTATTAATTCATTATAATAATTAAGCCAGAAATCTTGACTCTTTTGAAATTTACGCCTACTTGAGTTATCGAATCTTTTTTACATTATCGACTTATCGAATCTTGCTTTCGATTCTCGACAGCTGATTGGCTGATTCTATTGTGACTTACATTAGGTGTAAATGGCTAACTGAATTTAACAATAGGTCTACATCGGTTTTTGCTTTCATGACTTACCATGCTTGTTGCCGGCCATGCGGAAGAGGATCTCCTCGGTTCTGCTTTTGGGCGAACCTAACGTCAAAACGAAAAACTATCATCACAGAAAAACAACGGGATCATTTTTTTTGCAGCTCATTGATTATGTTCTTGAAATAAGATTTTTTTCTCAAAATGAGAATACTTCCAGTTAGTGTGAAACTATAACATAAGCTGTATTCTCATTCTCCAGTGTGTTATTTTTGGTACAACTCAAAACAACACCGAATCAGCGTACTTTTGATAAAATGTTTTTTTTTTCTCACTTCTTTGGCGTTTTTCTGGGATGAACTTGGGATCTGGAGGATGGTAGTTTTTAGTTTTGTCGTTAGGTTCGCCCAAAAACTGTTACCTTACAAAATGTTACCTTATCACCTGCCAAAAAACGCAGTGGGATCTCGGACTGATACTCGAGAAAGAGAATCTGCACGGTTCTGCTTTTGGGCGAACCTACCAAAAAAACGAAAAACTACTCGGATAGCACAAAGGCTTTCCTACACATTCCTGGAACATTCCAATAGAAGGTTCGGAGAATTCCAAACAATGTTCGAGGAAAGTTCCCGCAAGTAGGTAAATGTCCGTGTATCAAGAAATGTTCCCAAGGAAGGTTCGGGGAATGTTCCTGAGAATTTTCGCATTAAATTAATTCAATCAATTAAATTAATTGAATTCCCTACAAACATCCCTCCAACTTTCCTTGGGAACCTTCCTTGATACGCGAACGTTTACCTATTTCCGGGAACCTCCCTGGAACATTATGCGGAATTCTCCGAACCTGCCATTGGATTGTTCCAGGAATGTTCAGGGAAACTTTTGTGCTATCCGGGTACCATTCTTCAGGACACAAGTTCATTTCATGTTGTCGTTAGGTTCGCCCAAAAACAGAACCGAGCAGATTCTCTTCCACGAAGCAAAAACCGATGTAGCCAACTGTCTTATCTAAAATAGAATTAATAAAAAATTGCATTTACTTTCATTCTTGCTTTTCCCCCTGTTTCAAAAAAACTTCCCCTTTTTCCCCTTTCCCCACTTTTTTCTCGTTTTTGCGCTTACATGCAAACGGAATTAAGGGGCTGCCCATAAACAACATTACCAATTTTGCGCTATTTCTTACACTCCGTTACCCTCGTTGACGACCGTAGTTTTACCTTATGGCCCCCCCGCCCCCCCGAAAGTAGCGTATCAGTTTTATTTTATACGAAAATAGGGGAATAATAGGGAAATGAATTCTTTTGAATAAAATTAATGTAAATACCATATTGAGTTAATTATAAAAAGCTTCAAATTCTTCAGATTTGAAGTCGAAATATATTGCTTTTTCAGCAAAATAGTTGAATCTTCAACTGAAAAAGATTTTCTATTAAAAGGATGGATTTTCAACCCAAATAAACGAATTTTCTACCTCAAAAAAATTAATTTCTCACCAAACAGTTGAATTAATCACCAAGTAGTTGAACTTTCAGGCTAGAGTCGAATTTTCAACACAATGGGTCAAAATTGGAACGAATAGTTACATTTTAATCCATGAAGAAAATTTTGTTCGAAGACAGTTGAATTTTCAACAATAATGTGAATTTTTAACTAAAAAAGGTGGACTTGTCTACTCTAAAAGATTAATTTTCAATCCAAATAGACGAATTTTTAATAAGACAGTTGAATTTTCGTCCAAACAAGATCATTTTAACAAAATAGTTTAATTTTAAACATAACAGTTTAATTTTCAGCGTACAAAGATGCATTATCAACCAAATGATCGAATTTTTGAACATAAACGATTAAAATTAAACAAAAAACAGTTGAATTTGCAACTTTATTGTTGTTGTTTTAATCTTAAAATAATAATTTTTTATACGACAGTTGAATTTTTAATAAAAAAGTTAAATTTTCAATCCAAAAGGATGAATTTCAAAAAAAAAAGTTGAATTTTTCGAGCCAAAAAAATGAGCTTAGCAAAATAGTTGAATTCGCAACCGAATATGTGATTCAATAAGCTGATTTTTTAACCAAGAATAATAAATTTTCAACCAAAATGAATAATTTTCTAACCTAAGACGAATTTTCACCAAAATATATGAATTTTGAACTAAATAGTTGAATTTGCAATTAAAAAAGATAATTTTGAAAAAAATGGAATAGGTAAATTTTCAGTTAAAAAATTTAATATTCAACAAAAAAAAACGAATTTTCAACCAGTTGAATTCAACGAAGAAAGGGGAATTTTCAAGAAAATAGTTTAATCTTCAACCAAATAGATGAATTTTCAACAAAGATTAATTTTTTACCAAAATAAACGAATTTGAAACAAAATACACGATTTCTCTACTAAATAGTTGAATTTTCAATTCATAAAGAATAAATTTTTAACCAGAAATGGAATAGTTAAATTTTTGGATAAAAAAATTAATTTTGGAACAAAAAAATACGGATTTTCAACTAAATAATTAAATTTTTAACCAAAAAGATGAATTTTCTACCAAGATGATTTTTTAAGAAAATTGTCGAATTTTGAAGAAAAAAAGGCAAATTACCTGAAAAACAGTGGAATTTTTGATCCACAAATATGATATTTCAAAAAAAGATAATTTTCTAGCAAATAGTTATTTTTTTATAATAATAGTTAAATTTTTAACCAAACAGTTAAATTTTCTACCAAAATAGTTGAGTTTTCAACTAAAAACATTCATTTTCAACAAAAAAGTTAGTTTTCAACGAAATAGTTCCATTTTTTACCAAGAAGGCGAATTTTCAACCAAATACATAAATTTTCAACTATAATGGGAAATTTTCTACCAAGCAGTTTAATTTTTGCCTAAAAAATATACATTTTCAACCAAGAATGGAATAGCTAAATTCTCAGTGGAACAAAAATTAACAAGAATGAAACGAATTTTTAACGAAATAGTTAAATTTGCAACCAAAGAGATCAATCTTCAACAATAAAAAATATTTTTTAACAAGAAAAATATTTTTTAACAAAAAAAATTTTAATTAAAAAAAAAGTTCTATTAATTCAACTACTTGGTTGAAAGTTGAATTTCTTTGTAAAACATTGATTTTATTGGTTGAAAATTTAATTATTTTGTTGAAAACTCGCGTTTTTTGTTTAAAAATTAATTGGTAACTGAAAATTTGACTATTCCATTTCTGGTTTGAAATTGATCGTTTCTCCTTTTTAAGTTGAAGATTGTATCATTTTGGTAGAAAATTTAACTGTTTTGTAAATATTGCGCCTTTTGGATTGAAAATTCAACAATTTGATATTTTTTCTCTCTCTTGAATGAAAAATTTCTCTTGCTTGAAAATTCATCTCTTCTGGTAGAAATTTGATTTTTTTTTGGTTGAAAGTACAATTGTTTGGTTGAAAATTAATCTGTTTTAGTTGATGATTCAACTATTTCGTAGGGAATTCTTCTTTCTTGGTTGAATTCGACAATCGCATTTTTCGTTGAGAATTCATCTCTTTTGGTTAAATTCGACGGTTTTTTATTTAAAATTTAAATAATTTCTTAGTTAAAATATCAACTATTATATTGTTTGTTGAAAATTCATCCCTTTCGATTGAAAGATTTGGTTGTCAGTGAAACTGTTTGGTCTAAAATTATCATCTTTCTTGCTTAGAAATTCACCATGTCTGGTTTGAAAGTCAACAGTTTTTTTTTAAATTCGACTTTTCAGCTTGAAAATTCAACTCTTTCGATGAAAATTCATCTCTTTTGCTGGAAAATTAATCTTTTTTTTTGAAAATACAACTATTTTGTTGAAAACACATTAATTTTTTAAAACAATTTATTCCCCTATAACCCCCCTACTTTCGTGAAAAATCACTATATTTCCCCTGTTTGGAGAGAATTTTGAACTTTGAAATCTGAACTATATTTTAGGATCTATTGAAAAATATTTGAGTCATTGGCCTCTTGGTGCTCACTCGATCTTGATAATAAATCACCTGCCAAATAAAACCTGTCTGGCATGAGGCAGAAGGATTAATTGTCGCAAGGTAATCAAGGGCAGCTTGTTGAATACAACGAAATCATCTCAATCTTTCTCGAATGACAGTACACGTATATCGTATATTTACAAGTTTGCCTACGCATGCGCATGTCCTGATATCTCCAGTCATTTTCTACAATGTCAGACAACCGATAAGAATTTATGGAAGCTTCTGTGCTGGGAAATTTCAACTAAGTTTAATTGGCAGATAAATCATTTTTGAATCTAGCACACTGATATATATAATACACTGGATGCAGGATTCAACCCAGTGGGCACAAAACCATCAAAATCCCAAGAACGTCCTTAGTGCGTCCCTAGGACGTCCAATGTCAGTCCAATAAACGTCTCTAAGACGTCCAATGTCCTAAGGATGTCATAAAGACGTTTTAAAGACATAGGACGTTCTCAGGACATCTTTCGTACTGACATTAGCCCAGTAGGCAAAAAAAATTAAGGATGTCCTGGTGACGTTTTCGGGACATCCCTGAGACGTCTTGTGGAACATGTCTCTTGGACATCCTAGGGATGCTCTTAAGGCGTCTAATGTCAGTACGAAAGATGTCCCGAGAACGTCCTATGTCTTTAAGACGTCTTTAGGACATTGGACGTCTTAGAGACGTTGATTGGACTGACATTGGACGTCCTAGGAACGTCCAAAGGACGTTCTTGGGATGTTCATGGTTTTGTGCCCACTGGGAGACGTCTTCCCAGTGGGTAAAAAAATTAAGCATGTCCTAGAGACGTCTTTGGGACATCCCTAAGACGTCTTTTGGAACATGTCTTTAGGACGTCCTAGGGATGCCTCCAAGACGTCCAATGTCAGTACGAAAGATGTCCTGAGAACGTCCTATTTCTTTAAGACGTCTTTAGGACATCTTTATGACATTGGGCGTCTTAGAGACGTTCATTGGACTGACATTGGACGTTCTGGGGACGTCCCAAGGACGTTCTTGGGATGTTCATGGTTTTGTGCCCACTGGGTTAAGAGCATCTCTAGGATGTCCAAAAGACATGTTCCAAAAGACGTCTTAGGGATGTCCCGAAGACGTCTCTAGGACATCCTTAATTTTTTTGCCCACTGGGAATGGAACGATCTGTGCCTACTTGAAGGCTTCGGAGCTGCCATTTTTTAAGGATGTTTTGGTTCGGGACCATTCGGAACAGATCGGGATATGCGGGAGATTCAAATTTAGTATGGAAGAGAACTTAAAAATATTAATAAAAATCATCTAAAATTTAGTTTATTGTCAATGAGTCAATCGACTAAAACTGGAAACTAAATAAAACTTAATAAAAAGTAATTACATAAATAAAAACAATCGAACCCCAGTGGGCACAAAACCATGAACATCCCAAGAACGTTCTTGGGACGTTCCTAGGACGTCCGATGTCAGTCCCATCAACGTCTCTAAGACGTCCAATGTCCTAAAGATGTGCTAAGGACGTCCTAAAGACATAGGACGTCTTTAGGACATCCTTAATTTTTTTGCCCACTGGGATAGTACAAAAAAAGCAAAGTCGATGGGATTTTAAATTGGTGGAATACACATTTTGTAAATACATGGTCTAGAATATTTATCAATTGAATTATTATGAATTCTGATGAAACCTGCAATTTAGCTGAAATTGCTAGTTTTTAATTAAAACTTTTAATCTTTTTTTTTGAAAAAGCAAAAAAAATTAACAATAAAGTATAACTTTCGACAATTCAAAAATTTGTATAACTTTTTATTGATAATATGTGTTTTACTTTGTCGTAAAAATCTACAAGGTATTACAGAAAACTACAGGATTTTACATTTTTTAATTTGGTTGTTTGACGTCATAAAAATCTTTTAATTGTACGTAAAATTTTTGTAGAATGTTACAAATCTTGAAAAAAATACAAGATTTCACCAAAGTTGAAATATTGGGAAACTGTACTTAAAAATGGTGTTGTATATACTAGTAGTTTATTGTAGAAATGTACAAATTAAAAAAAAAATTACAAACTATACACGTTTAGAATCCACATCAACGTTTCGTCTTGTACTTTACTGTCAATTTTTGTAGGATATGTAATATACAGGGTGACTAAAAAGTCCCAGGACGGTTGGATATTTCCTCAGGTAAAATATTTTTCAAAAAAGTGAAGGTCATTCCTGAAGTAAATTTCAACGAGGAATTCAATGGTGACCTTCATTTTGATCTTGAAGTTGACCTTCATGGCTTCTTGAAGGTCAACTTTGTTTTTTCAAATGGAAACCCCCTTTTTTACATCTGTAATCGATAAAGCGGAAAATTCCACGTTCAGGTACGTACCCAAGTCATAGGTCAATTGTAACGCTCAAGGTCAATTAAAGGTTATTTGAAATGAATAAAGTTTTCCAAGAGGTCAGTGTAATTCCTGAAGTAAATTTCAACGAGAAATTCATTGGTGAGCTCTTTATTGATCTTGGTGATGATCTTCAAGGCTTTTTCAAGGCTTTTTCCAAGCAGTTTACGTTTACGTTTAGCATTACCCAGGAACAACGACGTGGACGTAGTAAATTCTGTTCGCTTTGGGTAATGCTAAACGTAAACGTAAACTGCTTGGAAAAAACCTTGAAAAAACCTTGAAGATCATCACCAAGATCAATACAGAGCTCACCAATGAATTTCTCGTTGAAATTTACTTCAGGAATTACACTGACCTCTTGGAAAACTTCGTTAATTTCAAATAACCTTTAACTGACCTGGAACGTTACAATTGACCTATGACTTGGGTACGTACTTGAACGTAGTATTTTTCGCTCTATCGATTGCAGATGTGAAAAAGGGGGTTTCCATTAAAAACAACAACAAATTTGACCTTCAAAAAGCCATGAAGGTCAACTTCAAGGTCAAAATGAAGGTCACCATTGAATTCCCCGTTGAAAAATACTTCAGAAATTGCACTGACCTTTTGGAAAACTTTGTTCATTTCAAATAACCTTCAATTGACCTTGAACGTTACAATTGACCTATGACTTGTGTACGTATCTGAACGTAGAATTTTCAAGAATGAATAGCGATTCTGAACAGATTTTAACGTTAAAAATATAAATTTTTCAATTTGAAAGCCTCAGTAGTTAAAAAAATGTGAACTTCTGATTGAAACTTCATAAACTATTCTTAATTCTAAAATAATTTCTTATGAATGAATTTATAATTAAATGCAATTATTCAATTCCGAATCCTATTCAAATATTGTTTCAATCTCAAATATTCCATTTTTAACCACTTAATTTGAATTTTTTAAATTAATGAAGCCTTTTTTGGGATAATCAGCAAAATTTTACTTTCCATACAATTTTAATTGTCCTATTTAACAAATTTTTATTATGTAAGTGTAATTATTGAATTTTGATGCATGAATAACAATTGAACAATTATCAATTTAGGAAAAATTTGAGTTAGTTTGAGATATATTTACAAGTTTCGAGAAGATCCAAACTTAATTTAAAACTGGACAAAATTTCGAGAAATAAAAAACTAAATTTAGATTCTTGAAGATTTCGAAATAAAATTTTGAAGCTTTTTATGGATCTTTAAAGGTTTTAAGAAAACAAAATAATTTTTAAGTTTGCTGAGAATATTTAAAATTATATTTTATTTTGAAAAATTAATATTAAGAGCAAAATTAAAAAAGCTTGTAGACAGAATGCAGATGTTTAAAAATTTTGAACAGAAAATTTATAAACTTTTCAAGCATTTTGAAAGGTTTTAAATAAATGAAAAATGCTTATTTCTTTAGTTAATTTTAAAAGAATATTTAATAAAATTTTCAAAAAAGAATCAGGATGATTTTAAGGTAATTTTTTTACTTTTGCAGGATTTAAAAAAAATTGTAGGAAAAATTCGAGTTGCTTAAAATGCTATAATTTTGACATTTTTTTTATTAATTCTTCAATTCACAGCACTGAAAATGATAGCATGGATTTCTGTTTTTTTTTTTCAATCTTTTAACTGTACAATGTATAAAAGTTAAAATTAAAATTTTTTTTTTTTCAATACGCGGGTTCCGAAGATTTAAAACCAAGCCATTTAAAAATCAATACATAATTAAGTATACTTTATTAGAGGCCCCTAATAAAAAAATATATATAATTGATGAAAAAAAATTATTTTTTCTTCCAAAATTTTGTTTCTATAAGTAATAACATATTTTAAAAGTATTGAAAATGAATAAAAAATAATTTAATTTATCACAGGCTTTTCGCAGTTTTTCCATATAGAATTTAACTATTTTCGTATAGAATTCAATTACTTGGTTGAAAATTACCTTTTTTTATTGAAAATTCATAATCTCAGGTTGAAAATTCAAATTTCTCGTAAAATTTCAATATCCTTGGCTTGAAAATGTAAAAATTTATTTGAATTTTTTTTCTTTATTTACTGAAAAGTCTTTTTTTTTTTTTTTAAATCGAACAATTTTGTTGAGAATTTATCTCTTGCGGTAGAAAATTTTTTTTTCGGTTAAAAATGCAACTGTTTGGTTGAAAATTAATCTTTTTTGGTTGAATTTTTCAACTATCTTATTGAAAATTAGTCTTTTTGGGATAAATTTATTTGTTTTAATATGAAATGAAAATCATTTTTGGTTGAAATATCATCAATTGCATTTTTTGTTTAGAATTCATTTTTTTTTTGCTTAAAAAATCCAATACTGGGCTAAAAGTTGAACTACTTTATTAAAAAACAATTTGTTTAAAAATTCATCTCTTTGGTTAAAATAGTAACTATTTTGTTGAGACATCGTCTTTTTGGGTTGAAAATTGAACTATTTGATTAAAAAACTAACTTATTTGTTGAAAATTCATATTTTTAGGTTGAAAATTCAACTATTTCATAGAAAATTCGACTTTTCGGGTCAAAAATTCAACAATTTGATTAACATTTTTTTCTTTGTTGGCTGAAAAATCTGGGTTGATTGAGGATTTAACTATTTTATTGGAAATTCATTTTCTTTTAATGAATTAAACTGTTTTTAATTTAAGATTATTATTTTTTTGGTTAAAATATCAACTATTACACGTTTTGATAAGAATTAATCTTTTTTGGTTAAATGATCAACTATTTGGTTCAAAGTTAAACTAATTTTTTTCAAACAATTTTTTGTTGTTGAAGATTCATCATTTTAGTCAATAATTCATTTCTTTGTTGAAAAATGTACCTATTTTGTTCAAAATTCGTCTTTTTAGGTTGAAAATTCAACTTTCTGGTCGAAAATTAAATTTTTTGTCAAAAATTACTCTTTGATTGAAATTTCGTTTTTTAAAAATAAAAATTCAAAATTTTGTTGACAAGTCAACTATTTTGTTATGAAATCGTTTTTTTGGTTGAAAATTCAACTATTTGGTTCAAAATTTAACTAATTTGTTAGAAATTAAATTGTTATTGGTTGGAGATTCATTATTTAAATTGAAAATTCATCCCTTTGTTTGAAAATGCACTTATTTTGTTGAAAAGTCAGCTTTTTAAGTTGAAAATTTAACTATTTTGGCAAAAAATTATACTAGTTGGCCGAAAATGAAATTTTGTGGAAAAAATTCATATTTTTGAGTTGAAAATATAACTATTTTGTTGAAAATTAATCTTTTTGGATTACAAATTTAAACATTTAGTTGACGAATTAACTATTTTGTTAAGAAGTCGTCTTTTTTGGTTGAAAATTCAATTACTTGGTTAAAAATTGAATTACTCTGTTAAAAATTCATTTTTTTTTAAGATTCATAATTTTAGTTGAAAATTCATCATTTTGGTTAAAAATATAATTATTTGTTAAAAAATTAATGTATTTTGTTGAAAATTAAATTATTTCTGTTGAAAATTCAATACTTGGTCGAAAATTAATTTTTTTCAAAAATTCATGTTTTTAGGTTAAAAATGTAACTATTTTGTTGAAAATTCGTCTTTTTAAATTAAAAAAATTAACAATGTGGTTCGCAAATCAACTATTTTGTTACGAAATCTTCTTTTTTGGTTGAAAATTCATCTACCTAGTTAAAAGTTGAAGTAATTAGTTAAAAGTTAATTTTTTTGAAGATTCATCATTTAAGTTGGAAATTAAATCAAATTAAATAAAATAATAATATCTTTTTGTTTGAAAATGTAACTGTTTTATAGAAAATTGGACTTTTTAGCTTGAAAGTTCAAAAATTTGATTGAAATTTTTGTCAAATTGATTTCAAGAAAAAAATTGATGAAATTAACATTCCTGATAACTACAAAATTGCATCACTTGATATTGTATCAGTGTACACAAATTTATTCGGAAATAATTTCTAAACTTCATAAATAAAAAATGGAAAGAAGTAAAACAATATACCGTTTTGAAAAAAAAGACTTTAACGCAGTTCTCAGTGTATGCCTGGAATCTTATTGCAAATTCAATAATGTTTTTTATAAACAAACTTTTGGGCAATTTATTTTGGGCAAATTATAAACAAACAATGGGGTCACCAATTTCAGCAGCAGCTGCTAATATTGTAATGGAAAATATTGAAAAAGAAATGTCAAATAATTTAGACTATCAAATTATTTTTTTACTATCGTTACGTAGATTACATATTGATTTGCCTTCCGAAAAATAAAGTAGATGATATTCTTCAAAAATTTAACTCAGTAAATAAAAAACTAAAATTCACTATTGAATAAGCAAAGGAAAACAAAATCAATTTCCTAGATGTAACACCCCCAATAGAAAATAACGAAATTATAATATAACTATTTTAATATTTCAAGCAGGAGAAAATTTAATATATATCTATATATAACTCTTTTTTAAATCTAAAGAGCCTATTTGAAGAAAATTATAATACTTAATGAAATTTCAAGGATTTTCAAATATTTTAAGATTTTTCCGCTCGCTATTCGTAGAAATTTTCAATTGATTTCAATGGTTTCCGAAAGTACCTACAAAAATTTCAAAACACTTAATTTCTCCAACGGTCAAAAATGAAGGGCACTTGTAACTCGACTCTTAGCATGCAGGCCTTTGTCCAAAACAAATAAAAATCAGTCTGACTCCAGTGTCTCAAGAAGCCAGTCGACTATTCGAAAATAGGGAAAGAACCAAATATAAAATTTTACATTTTGATTATTTTTCAATAAACTTTGTTTCTGTATATATACATATTCATAAAAGATTTTATAACCGCGTAACCAAAGTGTAACTTGGAAATTGGCAGAAAATGGAACAGCTTGCAACCTGCTTGAAAAAGTTGAGTTTTTCTTTATTTTATACCAATTTATATTAATTTCTGCT
>CAKNYM010044645.1:51656-63120 GCA_932195095.1 Andricus curvator | reverse complement strand
CAGCGAGTTGAAGTCAACACACGCTGCCGCTGGAGCGCTCTGCCTTTGTTAACTATGCCCTGTTGATCGCAATTCGCGAAACACCGCACGAAGTAACAAAGGCCGAAAATCAGAGCGCTCCAGCGGCAGCGTGTGTTGACTTCAACTCGCTGTCATTTCCATAATTTTCAATTGATTTTCTTCAAATTTTCACGAAAACTTTCCCAAAGTCTAGTGAACCACTTTCTTGCGATAAGTTATTTCAGCTAGCATTTTTTCGATGACCTGCCCGCTGGTCGAAGTTGACAAAACGCGGTTTTCGATCGGAATTAATTTGTTATTAAACAAAAACAAACATGTTACATTTTTAAACAAAGTGCGCTGCTTATAGTCATCGAGTATGTATGGAGAATACGCTATAAAATTTTTAAGCATTTTTATCAACAAACGGCCGAATAATCGCGAGTTGTGCTTTATAAAACGTCGATTTTCGACCGAAAAATGTTGTAAGTTTTTGTTGTTTATCTTGAGTAATAATTGTCGAATGAAAAAGTTTGGTAAGAAAAATTTGTCGGTCCCGTCAATGTGAATACGAAGGTATATTTTATTTTGCGTTTCGGCAACTTTTTTTTTTCATCAATCGATTTTGCCGTGTGGTCAATACTTCTACGCGGTTTCGAGCGCTTAACGAGTTGTTGCATCCGTCACCTCAATTGTAGGTAGCCCTTTCCCATCTCAACTTAGGCTTGAGCACTAACCTCCAAGTGTAAAATATCCCTTTTTCAGCACTTCCTAGCCTTGGAAACGAACCCCAAGCTAAAAAAAACCGCTTTTCCAGCTCTCTGTAGCCTTTAGCACTAACCCCGGGTGTAAATATACCCCTTTTCAAGCTCTCCCGAGTCTTTAGCACTAACCCTTAAGTGTGCAAATACCTTTTTTTTAGCTCTCTCTAGCCTTGCGTACTAACCCCCGAGTTGAATAATACCCCCTTTTCGGCTTTCCCTAACCTGTACAAATATCCCCTTTTCAGCATTCCAGGCCTTAAACATAAACCTCCAAGTGTAAAAATATACTTTTTCCATTTCTCTCTATCCTTGAGCACTAACCCCTAAATGTACAAATACTCTTTTCCAGCTTTCCCTAGACTTGGGTATTAACCCTTAAGTTTAAAAATACTTTCTTTTCTGCTTTTTCCTGTACTTGATCAGTAAACACCAGGTGTACAAATACCCCTTTTCCAGCTCTTCTTAGCCTGGATCAAGAACCCTCAAATGTACAAATAATCCTTTTCTAGCTTTCCGTAGTCTTGAGCTCTAACCCCAAAAAGTACAAATAACCCTTTTCCATCTTCCCATAGCCTTGAACAATATTCCCTAAGTGTACAAATACCCCTTTTTCAGCTTTCGGCAGTCTTGAGTACTAGCCCTCAAATGTAAAAATAACCCTTTTTCAGCATTCTTTAGCCTTGGGCACTAATTCCAAAGTGGGAAAAGACACCCTTTCCAGCTTTCCCGAGCCTTTTAAACTAACCCTCAACTAACCCCTTTTCTAGCTTTCCGTAGCCTTGAGCTCTAACCCTAAAAAGTACAAATATCCCTTTTCTATTTACATGTGAGAAATCACGCAAAAACGATAAACCTGCATACATTTTTCAATTTTCATTCAAATTATTCTATTTTGGCCCAAAAAAATTTGCATGGGATGGCTCAAATATCTTCATAACCAAAAACGCAAAATTCTTAAAATGACATAATGGTGCCATCTAAATATGCCCAAAAATGCAATTTTTTATAGTTTTTAACAAGGGGTGACCAAAAATTTTGGAAAAATTTAATAGATGATTCTCAAGCTAATGCAAGATTTGAAAATCCAAAATTCAAAAAAATACAAAATGGCGGCTAATGAAAAATTGAAAAACAACTAATTCTTACAGTTTTAACGAAATATCTTAAAACTTTGTAGAAATAAACTGTTTGGCTTTAGAAATCACTTGATAATTTCAACAATCCAAAATATTGAAAGGAAAAAAAAAATTTTGGCCTAATCAAAATTAAGAATAGTTTATTGCTACCGTTTTTACAAAAGAGTTTAAAACTTTATTAGAAGAAGAAATGTTGATTCAGAAACCATAACATAGTTCGAGGAAACAAAAACGTTCAAAATATAAAAAATTGCGAAAAATTAGGGTAGTAATGAGCTTTTTTTAAAATTTTTAATTAGCCGCCATTTTATATTTTTTCAATATTTTGGATTTTTATAATCTTCAAGTAGTTTCTGAAGCCAAACAGTTTGTTTTTACGAATTATTGAAGAATTTCGTTAAAAATGGTAAAAATGAGCTTTGTGTAATTTTGAACTTGCCGTATTTTTTTCAATTCTGGATTTTTAAATTTATCAAGTAATTTCTAAAGCCAAACATTTTGTTTTCCCGAACTTTAAAAGTATCACGTTGAAAACTGCGGGAAAAAGGTATTTTTTGAGTTTTGAATTAGTCGCCAACTTGTATTTTGAGATCTTGCATTTGCTTGAGAATACATTTTGAGATAGTTCAAAATTTCGATGCGAAATTTAAAGAGCCATTTTGGTTGGTAAATATTAACCGATTTGGATGAACTTTGGGTCTTTTTCTTTTTGTGCATATGAACCAATTCTGCCTGTGGGGGCATGTTGTTGGGAAAAACATGGAAAAAGTTGAATGTTTTACAGATTTTTTTGTTTTAATTATGAAAATCGATTGCATGTGAAGGCAAAGTGGAACTACAAAAATCTCCTTGATAAATATTTTAAATTTTGCAAATCATCACAACTTCTTTAATTTCTCTAAGTATTCGTTTTCCAATCCTATAACAGCAAAAAGTTTTAGCTTCTCCTGTAAAATTTCACTTTTCAGCTTTAGTTGTCGATCGCCGTACTTCACACATTTACCGGAAACTTAATTAGAGTAGAGTAGTACGCTGTGGGAAGACTTAACTTTTTGTTTAATTATTAATGTTCAAAAACTTTCGTTAAAATACATTATTCAGTAGATATTAATGTTTTTAAAAAAGAATCTCCAGGTATTTTTTCTAATATTTCTCGTTTCCCGAATAGGTCATCGCTTCTGGTAGAAACATTAGAGACAAAAGCACATTCATTTATGCATAATAAAAAAATATCACATATTGACTTCCAAATAAAACCATTTTAACAGAAAGTAGCAGAGGTTTAATTCAATGGTTTAATATGAAACTCATGTTTTTTAGTTATAATGCTTAAAATCAGTTTTTCTTATTCACGTTTATTCCTTTTCATATCTAGATATAATTTCTTCTAGTTGTGTTAAATATTGTGTCAAATATTGGGGTTAAAAATTTCAGATCAATTTCTTTGCCTATTCCAATAAAGTCAAATAATCTACTCTTTAAAGCCATCTATTCTTGTATAGTTACCTCTACTCCTCTTGGAAATGTATTTAACGATTTCAAACAATGCGCAATTAGACGAAAAAGTAAATTTTAGATTGCATTACTTTGTTATAATAAACGGAGGTGATAGAGAAGAAAACACCACAAATTGAATATTGCCAGCGAATAATGTCTGTATTTGAAAAAATTATTACATAAAAAAGATAATTTGAAAACAAACATGTATGAATCATGGATGGCTGTTTACAATAGCCTCGCGTTTGACGTGGAAACGCTTACGCGTTACGTTATTGTTTTTTGTTGTTGAAATATTATTATTGCCAGCCAGATCCATAACCACCTGAAGAACCCCCAGGAAAGTGAGGATTAGGACCACCACCTGAAGAACCTCCATGAAAGTGAGGATTCGGACCACCTCCTGAAGAATCCCCAGGGAAGTGAGGATCATGACCACCTCCTGAAGAACCCCCAGGGAAGTGAGGATCATGATCACCACCAGGATAATTACCTTGAAGGAGAAGATTAGTGAAGTAGCCCATATTGTTGTCAAATGTATGTGGTTGCTGATGCTGAAGAGCACCTTGTTCTTGATTCTGAAGAACATGTTGTGGACTCTGAAGAACATGTTGTTGCTGATTCTGAAGAAAATGTTCTTGACTCTGAAGAACATGTTGTTGCTGATTCTGAAGAAAATTTTCTTGACTCTGAAGAAGATGTTGTTGTTGATTCTGAAGAACATCTTGTTGACTCTGAAGATCTTCTTGTTGCTGATTCTTAAGAGCAATTAGTTTCTCGAGAGACAAATTTTCAAATTCTCCTAAATGCGCCCCACCTCCAGAATAATAATCTTCATAATTATGTCCAGAATCTGGAAAGTAAGGAGGAGTAGCACGCAGGCCAGTAACAGCTTCAAATTGTTTGTAAGTGTCATAGTCTTTCGCATCTTTGATAAGATCGAATGGTTGGTTATCATGGAACTCTAAATGTTCAGAAACAGATGCATGCGGGTTCAAACGTTCTCTCCAAACCTTGCGAGCTGCTTGCACATCTAGTGCAGCATGACTCCTAGGATCTGGTTTTCTATTCAAATTTTTAACTTTCTTGGCTTTTCCTTTCCCTTCTTCATCCTCTTGTTCTTTACTCTCTCGAAACGTATATCCTGGCGGTAGAGGGATGGCATTTATATTTATACTACCGGGACCTTTAGCTTTTTCAGCAGACTCTGGCTTCTTCCTCCTGGTGAGTCTTGGAGTCCCAGATCCTGATGCTTCTGTAAAAATACAAACATATAAAACTATAGATGAAACTCATCATATCTGATTTGAATTATCTCATAGATTTTGAACAAGGATCTATATTTGCCAAGTATAAAAAAAAGATTATTATCATGATGCTTACCAGTTTCACTGAAGAACAGTATGAAGAAAAGGAGAAGGGCACCGAAGAAGGGCTTCATTTTCTTTTTACGCAGAAAAAACTGATTCCTTTCGAATCTCGTGAGCGAAAACTTATGATTTTTCAGGAATCCGCTCGCTAATATATATACTAGTCGTTTCCCGTACATTTGTAGGTAGTGGAGGAAAAAATAGATAGTACACTTAATACCTTTTTATTTATGTTCTTTGAAAACTCCTTAATCTTCCAAGATAGCGATATGCTATCCAGGCTTTCAATGTTTCGTAACTACGTTATAGTTTGAGGTAAACGCGTCATTGAAATAACTATTTGTATAACAAATCCTTTCTCTTAGATAATGCATATATGAAAGTTTATTATAATTTGGTAAAATTTTGGCATCAACTTGTTCAAAGTTTTGATATATTCATCTAAAATTTAGTATTTGCTAATAATATCGGAAATTTCTCTCAATTATATGTTAATCCCCAAACTGAAACGATG
The DNA here is from genome assembly GCA_932195095.1 of Andricus curvator. Taxonomy (NCBI): domain Eukaryota; kingdom Metazoa; phylum Arthropoda; class Insecta; order Hymenoptera; family Cynipidae; genus Andricus; species Andricus curvator. The sequence continues at coordinate 57,839 of CAKNYM010044645.1, read as the reverse complement.
CATGTTGAAAAATATATATTTATTTGAAAAAAAGTTTTCCAAATACGAGCTTTTATTAAAATGTACTAAAAGGTAGCAAAAGAATTCTCTCTGAGAAGAGGGCTTGCAATAATATTAATTATTATTATTATTAGCAGTTTTTTCTATATTTGCATTATAAAAAATTGTATGTTTAAAAGCATGAGGATTTCACACATTAGGAAATTGAAAATGTTTTATGAAAATATTCTTTTTGAAAAAATGGTTAAACCAAAGAAATATCAGGCATGGTTCCAAAGAAGTGAAAACCGAGCAAATATTATTTGTACGCTACGAGTGGCTTCTAAAAAAAGTTTCTAGTCATTTCTCGGTTACAAAGCATTTTTCCAAGTCATAACAAATTTTTAGTTTTCATAACTGAGAGCATTTAAAACATTAGAACTTTTCTAAATTTAAAGTATTTTCAAATTAAAATTAAATCATTTTTAATCCATCAATATGTCAAATAATTTCATCAGACTTTTTCCCAACTTAGGGTTCTTTTTTGTTGTCTAAAAAAAGCCTTATTTCTTTCCTTCCACTGTTTTGTTGAAAATTATTCTGTTTTAGTTGAGGATTCAAGTTTTTGGTTGAAAATTCGTCTTTATCGGTTAAATTTAACCGTTTTTCATTTCAAATTAAAATCTTATCTGGTTGAAACATCAACTATTACATTTTTGTTTGAAAATTCAATTTTTCATGTTGGAAATTGAACTATTCAGTTGAAATTTTAACTATTTCGTTAAAAATTCAACGGCTTGCTTAAAAAATCAAATATTTGGTCGAAAGTTTAACAAACTTGTTAAAAATTAATTTTTTTTTAGTGGAAGATTCGTTTTATTTTTGGTTGAAAATTGAGTTCTTCAATTTACCTATTTTATTTTTGGTTGAAAATGTATAATTTTTAGTAGAAAAATAATGTATTTTGTTAAAAATTCTTTTTTTGATAGAAAATTGATCTTTTTGGTTGAAAATCTTCCTGAAAAAATATATTTTTTTTAATTCGTCTTTTTGGGTAGACAACCAATTTTTTTGGTCAGATATGCAAACGTTTTTTTGAAAGTTAATATTTTTTAGTTAAGAATTTAAATCTTTTGTTGAGAATTCGTCATTATCAGTGAAATTCAACTGTTTTTGATTTAAAATTCAAATCTTTTTTGGTTGAAATATCAACTATTACATTTTGGGTTAAAAAATCTTTTTTTTATGTTAAAAATTAATTGTTGTAACTAAAAATTGAACTATTTAGTTAAAAATTTAACTATTGGGTCTAGAGTTTGACAACTTTGCTGAAAATTCATTTTTTTAGATGAAGATTCGTTTTGTTTTTGGTAGAAAATTATTCCTTTTGGTTTAAAATCAATTTTTTTTTGGTTAACAATGCTACTGTTTGGTTAAAAATATGTATTAGTTAGAGATTCAAGTATTTTTTTCAGAATTCGTCGTTATCAGTGAAATTCAACTGTTTTTTATTTAAAATTCAGATTTTTCTTGGTTGAAATTTCAACTGTTACATTTTAGGTTGAAAATTCATATTTTTTTTTAAAATTGATTGTTTGAACTAAAAATTTAACTATTTGGTTAAAAATTTATTTTTTTGATTGAAGATTCATAATTTTAGGTAAAAATTCATTTATTTGTCTAAAATTTCAACTTTTTTATTGAAAATTCATTTTGCTTTTGGTAAAAAATTAATTATTTTGATAAAAACTTAACTTATTCATTTTTAGGTAAAAATTTATATTTGATTTTACACAATTGATGAATTTTGTTAAAAATTCGTCTTTTTTCGTAGAAACTTAATACTTTTCGTTACAAATGTAAATATCTTGTTTAAAATTTATATATTTTGTTGAAAATTCGTCTTTTTGGGTAGAAAATCAATTTTTTGGTTAACATAATGCAACTGTTTGGTTGAAAGGTAATTTATTTTAGTTAGGGATTCAAGTCATTTGTTGAAAATTCATCCATATTGGTTCAGTTCAACTGATTTTGATTTTAATCCAAAACTTTTTTGGTTGAAATATCAACTATCACATTTTTTTGAAAATTCATCTTTTTATGTTAAAAATTAATTCGAATGTTTGGTTGAAAACTCGAGTTTTAAAATTGAAAATTATTTTTCAATTAAAAATTAATTATTCCATTTTTGATTATAAGTTGATCTTTTCAAGTCTAGAGAAGGAAAATAAAGTTTTGAAAATGTATGATATTTGTCGAAAATCCGTCTTTTTTGGTAGAAAATTAATCTTTTTGGTTTAAAACTCAACTGCTTTGTAGAAAGCAAAATATTTTTCAATTTTTAAAAATAATTTGATTTAAAAATAATTTTACGAAAAAAAATTTTAAGAAAAAAAATCATGTAAACAAAATTGATGAAAAAAAATTTGTGGAAAAAAATGTTGTGGGAAGAAATATATTTCGAAAAAAGTCAAAGAAAAATTGTTGGTTTTCAAACAGAAAAAAAATTAAAATTGAATTTTTAAAATTATTTCTTGATATTATTTTAATATTTTCCTTAAAAAAAAAAACTTAATTAAGTCGTCCCCTTTTGGAATTTCAAACTTTAGCGCTTATGCCCTTTTGCTAGAGTGAAAAAGTAGTAACTCAAAAATCAATTATAAAGAATTTCCATGCATGCGGAAAAACTTCATTTTACTAAAAGTCGATCATGATGTCAAAATTGCTATGATGTCCAATTGATAGTTGGACAATGTGAGTGAATGAATTTGAAGATTACTATACATAATCTTTTGGAATCTTTCAAAAATTAATATTTTTTATAATTTTTCTCCGTTTTCCAGTGAAAAAGAAAAAAGTGAATTCTGAGAAATATAAGTACATTTTAGATGTTTTATTTCTCGTAATACTTTAATACTACAATAAGGAAACTGACGGCTTCAGGAACTGAAAAGTGGAATTAATTAATGTAAATACTTACGTTTAAATAATTTGAGATGACGTTCATTCACTGATAGCGTTAACAAATATACACTTCTATTCTTTAAGTATTATCTCAAATAGAATATTTTCATAAAACAGATTCAAATTTTTATGCTCTTTCTCATATATATTTTAATTTTTATAATGCTAAAGAATTCTTCTACATTTTTGTAAAGTTATTACTAGGCTTATTACAAGTATTATTCAAATATATTATAAAAACAGTTTTCGAACATCAAATTTTAATAAATATGAAAAATTGGTAAAGAAGGACATAATTATGTTATACAAATACTTTTTAGTTGGAAAAGACATTTTCTTACATTTCAAATACCAGTTAAAAAAAGACTATAGTAGCTATAGTCCCTGACACGAAATTATGTAATTTTTTAGGCCGCGACAAGGTTCATCGAAATTTGGTGATCGTAGAATAAATATTTTCGGTTTGCTTATAGCTCCCCCAATTTTCATAATTAATGCTGTACAATTATTGTAATTATTTATCGAAAATTTTCAGTGCCTGAACGTTTATTCAGTCAGCATAAATATCACGGACAATAATATGGGAGGGGGGTGTTTGAACTGATCACGTGACGTTTTGATTTATAAATTCATTTTCAAAAAATATTATTAGAAATACCATTTTCAACTCATTAATCTTCTTACGTGACAAATTACATAAAATGGAAAATCAGAGAAAAAATATGGTTTCAAACATCAATAATAGATCCAAATCATTCAGAGGAAAATATATACCAATGAATGAAATCTTACCTGAAACTTAAAATTAGTCAAACACAAGATACGTTTACTTGAAACATGTTTAAGATTTTGTAATTTATTTTTAAAAATTCACTGCGGTTTTGTAGTTGAATTGATAATAATTTATATTTATCTTTAGTTTAAATAAAAAATTGTGAACATTTTAATTAATTGAATTATTATGTTAGATGGACGTACTTTTTAATACTCTGAAATTCTTTTTAATTTCTCAAAGACCGAATTCTGAGCCGAATTCATTTCGTATCGGGCAGGCAGTCCATGTTCAAATCACAAGAATCATTTGCCACCTAAATATATGTTGCTTTTCAAAGAAAATATTTTAGTATGTAAAGCTATATATTTTTCCACACTATATTGAAAAATTTATAAAAAAACTATATAAAAATTTATATCGGGATTATTCAGTTGAAGTTAATAGAATTTTCTTATAGTTGAAAACTTATGTGAATGTCACACAAAAAAAGTCTTATTGTGAGGGATCAAAAATGAGCAAAAAAACCGATCACGTGATTTATGGATGGCCATTTCACGGAAAAACTTAGCATTGGTTCAAGAAAATATCGGCACGAAAACGGATGATACGATATTTTCATAAATAAATAAAAAATTTCTTCTAAAAAAAATGTACTAATATGCTGAAAATCAAGTTACTTCATTTTAGTACATTTTTTTGAGACAAGAAATATTATTTTAGATATAAAATATTCAGTATCGTCCGTATTCGTAACGATATTATCTTGAGTATTAATTTGTTTTCCTCATTTATTCGGTCCACATTGAAGATTCCATGTTTACTCTCGCTTTGCACGTGTTTTTTGTCTCGCGACTTTTTCTATCATGTTAATGCGATACTGAAGCTGACCTCCCTTCTATTTTTAAATACGAAATATGAATGTAATTTTATATAACCGTCACTAGAACAATGAAAAATGAGATGAAACTATTTGATACTAGTATGCGAATACTTTGAATTGAATTCTTTGGAGATTCTTTTTTATAAAAAAATATTTTGCTATAATTGAAAGATTGACATAGACGGCAGATATACATTCTTATCGCTTTTTTCAGACGAAATTTTTTTACCCTTTTTGCAAGACACTTCCACTTTTTCTCATTTTTGCTCATTGATGGGAGTGTAATGTAATCATTGTAATCGTTCAAATTTTCGATCTCTAATTCTAGCCTGTATGTCTGTATGTCTGTCCGTATGTGTGGTTACCTGAATTTTGTGGTCACGCTACCTTTTAAAGGATTTATCCAATCGAGTCAACCAACGATGACTCTCTCGGTTCCAGTTCTGCCCCCCCCCCTTACAGTAACCGAAGTTTGGCGGGACTGACGTTATAACTAGAATCTTCACCCTACGACGACTAACTACTTAATTTGGACATGATTTCGACTCGCAAAATAAATGTCTTGCATAAACGTGGTAGTTGGGCGTACACTTTGAACAATGAATAATAAAAACAATAAAATAGTCTCGGAATGGACTGAAACTTTGATTGACGAAAGGCATGCACACAGTAAGGTAAAGGTCAAGTTTCAGATGGTGAATGGAGACGGGGTGTTTGGAATGCTAGAGGGTTAAATAATCTTAATTTAGGAGGATTGCGAGAAACTATGCACGTAAGGAAGCTAGATATTTGATGTATATCTGAAACAAAGAAAAAGGGATGCGACGCTAGAAGTATAGAAAATGGGGACTTGCATGTTGGTGGCGGAAGTGAGAACGTGTTTAGTGACAGGTGTGGAGAGAATTTTACGGAAATTATGTGGAAGTTGTGCGTGGAGTGTGAGGGTAGAAGCCGAGGAGGTGAGTAGGGTTGTGTGGGGTGAATTGGGGAGATAAAAAGTGAGTTTCAGCGTGGTTGTGAGGTGGGATTTAGTTGGATAGGGAAAGTGAGGTTAGGTTGGCAAGTAATCGGGGGAGTTCGTGGTCAGGTGTCTTGGGCTTTCGAGGGGTCAAGGGTGTTTCTCGCAGAGTTAAGGGAGGATAAGGGAGAGAAAGGGGTGCCTGCAGGGACTGTGAGGAATTGAAGAAACAAAAAAAAAGGGGAAAAAAAGGAAAATTTGGCGGTGAAAGACGCCAACATTCTGCAGAGACATCTGTCGGTTGCGGAAGGTACTGCATGGAGAGGTCCCAGTTACCGGCGGCAGAGCAAGAGGTGGGCAGCGAGAGTACTGGCAGTGCTGGTAGTGAAACTGACTGGGAGGGAATTTTCCACAAGCCACGACGGCCAACAACGCGTCGCCCGGTGTCGAGCGGTGCGTCGGGGTGAGGGAGAAATCGGGACGGTGGCAAAGAAGGAAGTGAGAAGGTAAGGGAGAGAGCGTCGAGCGCAAGTGACGGGGAGGATCTCTTGAAAAGGAAGAGAGACAGCCAAGAGAGTCTGGAGAAAAGCGAGGTCGAGAGCCCGTTTAAAAAAAGCGGGATAACAC
>CAKNYM010044645.1:39589-51556 GCA_932195095.1 Andricus curvator | reverse complement strand
CCCCCCCCCCCCCCCCGATGAAAATGGAGGGGATGTTAGAAAAGGAGGCTCTCGGCATGTTGTTAGGCGTGATCAGGGGGCTGAGGGAGGACGTAAGGGGGACCAAGGAGCAGATGGAAGGCATGAGGGAGGACTTGAGAATCAGAGATGAGAAATGGGAAAGGGAGGTGCGAGAGCTGAGAGAGAGAGAGTAGATGGGTTCGAGAGGGAAAGAAAAGAAAAAGGAGTTAAAATAAAACAGATGGAAGAGGAGATTAGGGTGTGGAAAGAAAGGATCGAAAAAAGGCTTGAGAAGGTGGATGACAGGACGGAAATGGAAATAGGAGACGGGGGTAGCGGGGGCGAGATTGAAGGTATTTGGGAGAGGGTAGGGAATATGATAGAAGAGAAAGTGGGCGAGCGTAGGAATGGAAAGGAGGAGAGGGCGAATAGGGAAAGGATAAGGGCAATGGAGTTGAGAATGGAGGGAAGGGGAGAGCTTCGAAAGGAATTCGAAGGATAGGTTAACAAATAAGGAGGGGGAGATTCTAAGGGACTGGATGGAGGATAGAGGCTGGGCGGTGGCAAATGGTATGGCAACTGGGGACGAAGAGGGAAAATACACATATGTAGGTAAGGTGGGGGTATCGGTGATAGACTATGTAGTCATGAATATGCAAGGGTGGGAGGAGATGGAGAGATTCGCAGTAGAGGGGAGGGTAGAATCAGACCATCAGCCATTAGGGTTGTGGATAAGGGGTGAGAACGGCGGGAGGCAAGGGGGGAAGAAGTGTCGACGAAGGAGAGGGTTAGCTGGACGAGGGAGGCGACAGAGAAGTATAAGGAGCAGTTAGGGAAGGTATGCTTCGAAGGGGAGACGGTGGAAGAGATATGGGAGGATTTAAAGGAGAAAGTGAAAGGGTGCGTGCAAAAGAAGGTATTTAAAAAGAAGAAGAAAGGAATGGTGAAGCCGTGGTAGGATAGGGAATGTAAACAGATGAAAAGGAAGGTGAAGAGGAAGTATAAGAAGTGGAAAGAGGGTACTGCGAAAAGGGAGGAGTACGTAGAAATGAGGAAGAGGTTTAGATTGATGTGTAAGAAGAAAGAACAGGAAAAGGAGAAAGAGCTGGAGGAGGAGTTAGGAAATGTTAAGACAGAAGGGGATGTCTGGAAGATAATAAATAGGTTCAGAAAGCGTAGAGTAGGGATAAGCGAGAAGATAGGGAGTGAGGAGTGGAGAGAGTTTTTTAAAGAATCATTTCAGGGCTCAGATTCAAGGAAAAGAGATGATGGGAGTAGAAGAACGGGGGAGGCAGAGATGGAGGAGTTGAATGACGAGGAGATAGAGAAACAGATAAGGAAGTTAAGAAGGTCAAAATCAGCAGGGCTGGATGGGATAGAGAACGAAGCATGGCTGTTTAGTACACAAGAGGTTAGGGAGAGGCTGAAGGAGGTAGTGAAGAAAGTATGGAGGGGGGAGGAATTTCAACGAGGGTGGAGAGAAGGGTTAATAGTGTCTCTGTATAAGAAAGGAGATAGGGATAGGCAGGAAAATTATAGAGGGATTACGCTAATGAATACGGCGTATAAAGTATACGCGATGGTGGTGGCGGAGAGGCTGCGGAAGGATGTCGAGGGGAAAGGAATATTGCCGGAGACGCAGGCGGGCTTTAGGGCAGGTAGGAGTACTATCGACAATATCTACGTTCTGCAGCACGTGGTGGATAGAGAATTAGCGAAGAAGGGGTCGAGAGTGTACGCGTTTTTTGTGGATCTAAAAGGCGCGTTTTCGTCGGTGGATAGGGGGAGGTTGTGGGAGGCGATGGAGGATAGGAGAGTGGAGAGAGGCCTGATCGAGAGGGTATGGGAGATATATGAAGAGACCAAAGATAAGGGAAGAGGAGGACAGGGGATTTCGGAGGGATTCTGGATGGATAGGGGGTTAAGACAAGGGTGTCCGCTTAGCCCAATGCTTTTTGCGATTTTAATTGCGGATATGGAATGTAAGCTGGAGGCCGGAGTGGTAGAAGGAGTCAGGATAGGAGGGGTTAGAATTTGTTCGATAGCGTATGCAGATGACATAGTGTTGTTGGCAAAAACCGAGGAGGCCTTAAAGGAAATGATGAAGAGGTTGAGAAGATACCTGGATAACAACAGGTTAGAACTGAATGCGGAAGAGTCCAAGGTTATGGTTTTCAGAAAAGGACGTGGAAGGGATAATGAAGGGGAGTGGCAATGGAAGGGAAAGGCGGTGCAGGCGGTGAAAGAGTTTGTGTACCTGGGCTTCTTGTTTTGGAGGAATGGCGGAGTGGATGGTCACATAAAAGAGAGAGTGAGGAGGGCAAATGTGGTGATGAGGCAGGTGTGGGTGTTGGGAAAGAAGTTATTCGCAGATGATTTTGGAAGGAGAATGAAATTGTTTGACTCACTAGTGATGAGTGTGATATTAAATGGAGTAGAGGTGTGGGGGTGGAAGGAAAGCGAGGAGGTAAATAGGATACAGGAGAGGTATGTAAAGTGGACACTGTGGCTGGCAAGGAACACGCCTAATTATATTGTCAGGAGAGAGACGGGGAGAACGAGTGTAGGGATTCTAGCGGGGAGTCGGGCGTGCAAATATGAGCAGACATTTTTGGAAGAGGGGGGAAGTAAGCTGGTTAGGGAGTGTTGGTGGGAGAAGGAGAACAGGAGAGGGGGTGGGAAGATGGAGTATGAAAGAGAAAGGTATTTTAGAACGAATGGACTGCAGATGGCTGAAGTGAGAAGGATGCGTGAGAAAGGAAGCAAGGTATGTGAGTTGGTTAAGAAAAACAGCATGGAGAGAGAGAAGACAGCAGGGGAAGAGAGAATAAGAGAGACAAGGTTTAATGGGAACTATGTGTGGATTATGCCAAGGGCGAGAGCGCAATATTTGTGTGAGAAAGGAGAGAAAGGAAGTCAGGAGCTTATAGCGAGGATGAGATGTGGGTACATGGGGGGTTTCAATAGGTTCTGGCTCGCTAGGGAAAAGAGGATGTGTGAACTATGTGGGAAGGGGGAGGCAAGAGTGGAGCACTGGCTGGGGAAGTGCGTAGAGGTGGAAAGGAGTGGGATAAGCATGGAGGTATTGATGCATGAAAGGGGGGACAAAAGGGCAATAGCATGGGTGAAGGGAGTCTTGGGTAAGATGGAGAAGAAGAGAAGGAAGGAGGAAGAGTAATGGAGAAGGAAAGATTGTAAATAGAGGAGGAAGTAAATATAAATAAATGTAAATATTGTAAATAGTAGATATGTATTAGGTATTAGCCGCGGAGGCAGAGTTTGGTAATGCGAGGCAAAGTAAGAAAGTAGGGACATGCGTGCGAGGCGAGGCGAAGCGAGGCGAAGCGAGGAAGGCAATGCGATAAGAGCGAGCGGCGTTAGAAATAAGGTGTGAAAGGATGTTAGTTTTAAGAAACTTCTGTAAAAAAATTTAAGTGTAAGCAAGTCAATTTTTTAAGGTCAGCAGGCTAAAAAATAAACGTTTATCATATCAAGTATAGAAGATGGGGTATTAAAAGGCGGACTTGAAATATGGTCAGGAGTAGATAGTGAATCACATGGTAGTGAAGGGGTCGGTTTGATTATGAATGAAAGATCAAGGCCATCTCAGAGATAATGAATTTGTATCTTCCAGATTGTTGTGGGTTAGAATGAAAATAGAAATCAGAAGATTATTTATCAAAGCGTGCTACGCCCCAGTTGATGTTAATCAGAGCGAAGTAAAAGACGCCTTCTGGGACAGTTTATTTGATACTTTAAGTGCTTGCGATCATGGTGAAAGAATCATTTTGCTAGGAGACATGAACGGATGGGTCGGCGCCCAGCGTCAAGATACAGAAAGGGTGCTAGGTAATTTTGGGGATCCAAGAAAAAATAATAACGGGAAGAGATTAGTTAGCTTAGTCTTAGAAAAAGGCTTATTTATTACAAATACTTGGTTTGAGCATAAAATGATCATAGAATGATGGAAAGAGAGACAAAAGCAACTGCAATAATTACAAAGGTATCAGCTTATTAAGTTCCGTAAGTGAAATATACTCAAAAATACTTATCCGAAGGGTAATGTAAATAACAGAAGAAAAGATATGGGAAGTCCAAAGTGGATTTATGCCAGGAAGATCATGTACGGATCAAATATTTAGCTTAAGACAGATTGCAGAAAAAAGTTTGAAAGTAGGAAAGAAAGTTTTTTGTGCGTTTGTTGACCTAGAAAAAGCATTTGACAAGGTGGATAGAAGTAAACTTTGGACAGTTCCAAAAGAGTAAGGAGTCAATGGATGGCTTCTACAAACAATAAAAACAATATATGCAGGTATCAAATTGAGTGTAAGGGTTGATGGGAAACCGAATGACTGTTTCGATATTATGCGAACTGTTAGACAAGGATGCTTTATGTCCTCATGGCTATTCATCATATTCATAGACAAGTGTCTAAGAATGGCCCTCTTCGACGAAGAAGGTGTAAATCTCGAGACATTGAGGGTACGTGGGTTAGCTTTCGCAGGTGATAAGGTTCCCACATAGCACACTTTCCGGAAAAAACAGGCCTGTCCCAGGTTTACACCTATGCTTTTCCCGAAAAAACCTGGGACTTAATTATCATAACAACTTTTCGAATTTTCTTGAAAATCGAAAATTCAAAATTTGTTTTTGCTGTATTCGTTAAAAAGTGCATTAAAAATAAAATAATTTTTTTTGTACAAACGACACAAGCTACGAAAAAAATGAATAAAAGTTGTTTCTTCAAAAAAAGGATACAAATTTGTTAGTCATCATTTTTTGGTAGGATGCGTGGTTTTTGTTTTAATCGTGAAAAATAACATTAAAAATTTCCCCGCTGCGGGGCATATTCTCATGGCATGCAGCGCGCCAAAGGAGCTTTAACAAAAGAGAATTCCCAATCACCAAATTACTGTTGTCGATTCTTTGACCTTTAATTTCAACAGGTCTGTGCACAAATGTAGGGAAAGTAAAAACAGCGAGCACGTAGCTCGAGGTAAATAAATTATCGAGCGCAAAGCGCGAGAACTAACAGACGCTTGCCGCAGGCGCGCTCAGACTCAAGAGCAAAGTTAGCTTCGCGCGTACCATTATATTTTTGGTTCGTAATTCATCTCGTTCGGTTAAAAATTCTACTATTAGGTTGAAATTTTGATTATTTGTTTGAAAATTAAACTATTTAGTTGAAGTTTGAACTTCTACTTTGTTGATAATTAATTTTTTTGGTTGAAGATTCATCTCTTTGGTTGAAAATTAAACAACTTTGTTGAAAATTCGTTTTTATGAACTAAACAATTTCTCTCTCCACCCAGGAATTATCAGCCAATTATTTATCAACCATTTCTTGCTATTGATCAATAACAATTGATGACTGTTTAAACAAAATTAATCAACAAATGCATTTTCTGGCTATTTTCAACAATTCAACGTTGTCCTTTTAACGCGTAATCAACTCTTAACAACTAATTTTTGAAATTTTTTGAAACGCTTGGATAACTATCAATTATTTTTATTGTCATGAACAATGTTATGAGGACATTTTTTTCGTGTTAGGCATTGTTCAACTAAGAATGCCGTTTTTCTTGTGGAATTTGCGAAAAATTCTTTAGCTGAAACTCATTGTTACCATAGCTGCGCAATCTTTGACAAGACGACAAGTGCTTATTTTTTATAAATAAAGTTAATTAACAAATGCGTGATTCGTAGGGAGCGGACTAGACAATAAACAAAAATTTCCGCTTCTCTTTGAGGAATAATTAATAGCCAATTATTTATCAACGATTCGACATAACCAATAATTAAAATTTATGATTTTTCAAACAAACTCAATGAAAAAATTTATTATCTGGCTATTTTCAATGACTTAAACTTTATTTTTTAACTTGATCAACTGTTGATAATTAATTTTGTAACTTTTTTAGAAACTTGCATGCCGATGAACTATTGTTGTTTTTACTGAAAATGTTATAAACCAATTTTTTTTGTTAACAATAATTGATAGTTACCCAAGTGTTTTAAAAAATTTCAAAAATTAGTTGTTAAGAGTTGATTACGCGTTAAAAGAACAACGTTGAAATGTTGAAAATAGCCAGAAAATGCATTTGTTGATTAATTTTGTTTAAACAATCATCAATTGTTATTGATTAATAGCAAGAAATGGTTGATAAATAATTGGCTGTTAATTCCTGGGTGAAAAGAGGAATTGTTTAGTTCCTAAATACATGAGATAATACAAATTTGTTAAAAAAATTGTTTTCAAAAATAAAAACTGTCGATTCTCATTGAAATATCCCTTAAGGTTTATAAATTAATTAATAATATCTGTAGAAAATTTATTTCCTCTGTTAAAAAAAATGCTGAGTCTAGTCGTCCCAAAAAATTTGTGTTCAATGGTTGAACTATTTTGTTAAAAATTTATTTTTTAAATTGAAGTATCATCATTTTAGGTAAAAATTTAATTGCTTGTTTAAACATTCAACTTTTTTGTTTTAAATTCGTTTTGCTTTTGGTTGAAATTCAATTTTTTGAATAAAAACTAAACTCCTTCATTTTTGGTTGAAAATTTATATTTGTTATCACAAAATTTATGAATGTTGTTAAAAATTCTTCTTTTTTCATAAAAAGTTAATCCTTTTCATTGAAAATGTAAATATCTTGTTGAAAATGTATATATTTTGTTGAAAATTTGTTTTTTTTTTGGGTAGAAAATCAATTTTTGTTTGTTAACAAAATGCAACTCCTTTGGTTGAAAAGTAATTGGTCTTAGTTAAGGATTCAAATCTTTTTTTGAAAATTCATCTTTTTGTGTTAAAAATGAATACGAATTTTGGGTTGAAAATTAACTTTTTGAAAAATCAAAAATTCCATTTTGCGGTCAAAATATACAAGATACGAAAAAAAGAGGCAAAAATTGTGCACTCAAAAAAGATCTACAAATTTGTTACAAATCACTTCTTGATGGCACGCGTAGTTTTTGTTTCATTTGTAAAAAACTGATTTAAGAATAAAATAAATTAAATTTTTGGACCAACGACACAAACCACGAAAAAAATTCATAGACGAAAGTTGTTCACTCAGAAAAGAGCTACACATTTTTCATTAATTATTTTTTGATAAGATGCGTAATTTTTGTTTTAATCGTGAAAAATAACATTAACAATAAAAAAAATTGTGGAAAAACGATGCAAGGTACGAAAAAAGATGAATAGACAAAAGTTGTTCAACCAAAAAAGATCTACAAATTTGTTATAAACTTTCGTTATAAAAATACATTCAAAATAAAAAATTAACTTTTTGGAAAAACGATACACGCTACAATAACATTTTATCTAACAAAATTTTTCGCTAGGATGCATATCTTTGGTTCAAATAGTAAAAAATAACATTGAACATAAACAAATTAAAATTTATGGAAAAACGACACAAGTTGCAATAAAATGCATAATAACAAAATTTTTTTTTATAGGATGCGCAATTTTTTCAATTATAAAAACAATGCAAGAAAAATACGTCTGTTTTTAATATCAATGCATATTATGAATTATAATACTATACATTTATTGAAATGATACATCTTTTATGGTAGCTAAGAATAAAATTTAATGCAAAATATAAAATAAATATTAAATTAATCATGATAAATACAATTCGTACTTTTTTTCAATATCTAAATAAGCAATCGTACGTGATGTACGTGATGAGAATGTATTCGTTAAAGCCGAAGGAGTTTTAACAAAAGAGAATTCACAATCACCAAATTATAGTTGTCGATGCTTTGAGCTTTAAGTTTGAAAGGTCTGTGCACAAATGTGGGGGAAGTACAGAGACCAAGCGCGAAGCGCAATAATTAATAGTCGCGTGTAGGCGGGCAGATTTTTTTATTTCGAATCGTTTAATTTTTCACACCTAGTTTAGAATGATTATTAATTTTTGAAAATTTCAAATCAAATGTTTTTCTTTGACCTTTAATTTTAAGAGGTCTGTGCACAAATGTGGGGGAAATACAAAGACCGAGCGCGTAGCGCGAGATAAATATATTATCGAGCGCGAAGCGCGAGAACCAGCAAACTACACCCAAATCGTCTTACGTTACTTTTGGATGACCCTTAAATAAATTGACGGAACAAATTTAGTCGGCAAAAATTACGTAAGACAGGGGGTTGGGGGATCAAAACTTACCGACCCTAATAAAGGGGTATACGTGGTTCAGATTTTCAGATTTAAAAATTGCAAACCTCCAAAGCTGATTAAGTTCAAATGTAATGCTCGTAAAATTTTTATAATTCTAAAAAAGCATTAAGAACTACACCAGAACCGCGTTTCAGTGAGTTGAGTATATTGCGTAATATTATGCACTTCAATTGGAAACGGTTCCGGCGGCCTTGACTGTTTACGTTTCGATTCCACCGAATTAGTAACAAGGCTATTTGCAGGCAACCCCCAACTCTGTTACTAAACCGGGAGTTTGGTGTATATCTTTTGAATTGGTTTTATCTGGTTAACAAAACTAGCATAACAAAATAAACATTGAAAAAACGAGTAACGTTCCTGATTGAGCGCTTAAAAATTAAGATACTTCGAAACGAATATTTGCCAATTCAAACTTTTGAAGCTAAACAACTTTAGTTTCAAGGCTTCAAAAATGAAACCATTTCAGAATTGGGCATTTGAAACTATAATAATGAGATATCTGTACAAAAAAAAACATTCACTGTCATTTTCACCGGTCAAAATTGAATAATTTTATATATTGTAAACCTTCAATGTCTAATCATTCTAAAAACGTTGAAAATGGTATGAGCGCCGAGACCCCACAAGGAAGGGCTTCGCAGCCTATCAGGGCGTTGATTTATATCTTAAAAGAATCTGAAAACAAAATATTTTTTAATTTTGTGAAACAAAATTTTGAAAAAAAAATAAATGAAGAAATGTTCTAAAATAGTTATTTGTGAAACAAGGAGCCTGAGTGGCACTTTTTTCGGCCGAGTGTGAAAGTTGCAGTACGAGTCGGAGTCGAGGCGTAGCCGAGACGAAGAACGAGTACTGCAATTCACATGAGGCAAAGTGCCACTTCGGGGCCCATTGTCACACACTATTTTTTATCACACCAGTTATCATAAGTGCAAGTAGTTTGCATAGAGTCCTGATCTAAAAACCCGAGAGGGAATGCAATAAAAACCAATTCAGTCCAATTCAATTCCATTCAACTTCATTCCATTCAAATTCAATTTAATTCCATTCAATTCTGTTCAATTCCATTTCATTCAATTCCATTCAATTCTATTCAATTCCATTCAATTCTATTCAATTCCATTTAAGTCCATTCTATTCGATTTCATTCAATTCAATTCCATTCAATTACTTTCAATTCAATTACATTCAATTCATTTCCATTCAATTCCCGAGACAAAGGACGAGTATTGCAATGATTTACACCAGACGTCGGCAGCGAGGGGAAATTTCTCGAGCCCAGCTCTTTTAACACGTGTGGATGGCACGCTTCGTCTATCCCACCAAGACTCTCTACTCTACTCTAAGAGTTCGGGGTGGTGGCAAATTCTGACGTCATAGAATAGAATTTACCACCACCCTGCACTCTTAGAGTGGAGTAGGGACCTTTGGTGGGAGAGACGAAGCGACCGATCCACACGTGTTAAAAGAGCTGGACTCGAGAAATTTCCCCTCGCTGCCGACCTCTGATTTACACTAAGGGGCTGTTCATAAATTACGTAACGCTAACATTTCAAAATTTAATGACCTGCCTGTCTGTCAGTAACGCTACCGTAACAATCGAACTCTATCCTGTCTGTCTGTTTAAAGTAACGTAACGACCTCTCGAAAAATGAAAAAAAAACTGGACAGAATATAATAACCGATTGCTATGATTTGGTTTTTCATATTTATTTAGTTTAACCATTATAAGCCAAATAATACAATATCATATTATTCTATTGTTAAGATTAAAAATACTCTGAATAAATTTTTTGTATTCTCAAAAATAAGTAAGTATTAAAGTTTTTTTTTTTCAATGATGATTTATTTTCATTACAAGAATTGTTTTTAATTCCAATTTTGAATTGCGCGCCAACTGCGGCCAACCAGTGCGCGGCCCGAACGCAAGCGCAGTAGCAAAAGGCGCCAACATTGGCATCACTGATCAAGACTGAAGCAGAGTAAAGCAAGTCAGAGTATAGCATGAGCTCTTCGAGCCTTGTTTTAATAATCCTACGTTGAGTCATTGATAACATTTTCGAGAAAGTTTCGAGAAAGACTTCGGTGAGGGAGCCTTTGAAATCGTAACACCAACAAAGATATCGATGCTACGTTAGTATCGGGTAACGACGGAGAAGCGAGAACGTGAACCGAGTCACGCAGACAGACCACGCTAAAGTAATATTTCAAATCGCTAATTTTCATTTTGAAAAACGTTACGTTATATTTTACAAAATCCTCTCTGTCTCTCTGTAACATGCCAAAGTTGGGGTCAGTGCACTCATCATACCATAAAGTACAGATACAAATAAGTAGATTACTTTCAATAGGGTAAATATCCACTTGGGAAAATTTTTCAGAAAGTGAAAAAACGTTGTATGTTCTAATAAATTTTTTGAAAACTACTTTTATGGTCTAGTTTATAACTAGCAAAAATAATATTAAAACGGAAATCAACGCGCGGCTGCACGCTGGCAATGGGTGCTATTATGCAGCAAACACACCACTAAAATCGCGATTCCTATCTAGAAACATCAAAGTAAGAATTTACAAAACAATAATAATGCCGGTCGTCATGTACGGGTGTGAAACGTGGGCGCTGACAAAAGGAGAAGAGAATAGGTTTAGAGTTTTTGAAAATAAAGTACTTAGAAAAATCTATGGTCCAAAGAGGGACGAAGAGACTGGTGAATGGAGAAAACTGCATAATGATGAGCTGCACGCTATCTACGGGTCAGCAAATATTAATAGAGTAATGAAAGCGCGTAAATTAAGATGGGCGGGGCATGTAGCAAGAATGGGCAATGAAAGAACAGTGGCGCAAGTTTTAAGAGGGAAACCGATTGGTAAGAGACATGATTACTTAAACTGGATGGAGGATGCACAGGATAGAGATGCGTGGCGGTTTCGGGTAGAAGAGGCGATGAACTTGCGAGTCCGAACCGCTAATCGATAATAATAATAATAATTGTTTAATTGAGTTTCAAAAATGAAGTTATAAAATATAAACATTTTATCCCAGAAACTGAAGGCGGGACAGCTCGCGAACTTTTTTGGCTCAGTATATTACTACTCAACATATACTAGATTAGCATCCGCGCATGCTGAGACATTTATTTATAAAAAGAGCTAAAAAAACTCCGATAGATGGCAGTTTGGATATGTGCCTTTTTGAAAAAAAGACTTACGTACTTTGTCACTAAGTGACGATATGTTGCCTTTTGATTGAGATAAGAAGAAGGCGTTATAGGAAAGTGGTTTTCCCCCCTTCTGACCGGAACTCCACTATAGCCCCCGAATACACATGGATTCGTTTTTTTTCAAAGAAAACTCAATAGATAGTTCGATGCAGCTCATCACAGACTAAGGCACGAAGAAAAAACAATTTTTTCAAAATTATGGATATGTTCCCCTTAGAAAGTAAGCTCCTTAAATGTTTAAATTTAGCGGAAACTTAATTAGAGTGTTGTACGCTGTGGGAATACATAACCTTTTGTTTAACTATTAATGTTTAAAAACTTTCGTTAAAATGCATTATTCAGTAGATATTAATGTTTTCAAAAAAGGATCTCCAGGTATTTTTTCTAATATTACTTGTTTCCTGAATAGGTCATTGCTTCTGGTAGAAACATTAGAGACGAAAGCACATTCATTTATGCATGATAAAAAAATATCACATAGTGACTTCCAAATACAACCATTTTAACAGTTATATTATTATTATTATTATAGATTAGCAGTTCGAACTCGAAAGTT
>CAKNYM010044645.1:15353-33829 GCA_932195095.1 Andricus curvator | reverse complement strand
TGATTCTGAAGAACATGTTGTTGACTCTGAAGAACATGTTGTTGCTGATTCTGAAGAACATGTTGTTGACTCTGAAGAACATGTTGTTGCTGATTCTGAAGAACATCTTGTTGATTCTGAAGAGGATGTTGTTGCTGATATTTAAGAGCAAGTAGTTCCTCGAGAGATAAATTTTCAAAGGGTCCTAAATGCGCCCCACCTCTAGAATAATAATCTTCATAATTATTTTCAGAATTTGGTGGGTAAGGAAGAGGGGCGTGTAGGCCAAAAGCAGCTTCATATCGTTTATATTCGTCATAATCTTTCGCATCTTTAAGAAGATCGAGTGGTTGGTTATCATAGAACTGTAAATGTGCAGGCATAGATGCATTCGGGTCCGAACGTTCTTTTATCTCATTGCGAGCTTCTTTCACATCAAGTGCAACGTGATACCTAAGATCTGGTTTTCTGTTCAAATCTTGAACTCTTTTCTTGGCTTTTCCTTTCGGTCGTTCATATACTGGTTTATTAATATCTGGAATCGTATTTTTTGGCGGTAGAGGGATGGCATTTAAATTTATATCACCGACACCTTTAGCTTTTTCGGCAGACTCTGTCTTCTTCTTCTTGGGGAGTCTTGGGGTCCAAGATCCTGATCCTTCTGTAAAAATACAAACATATAAAACTATAGATGAAAATCATCATATCTGATTTGAATTATCTCATAGAGTTTGAACAAGGATCTACATTTGCCAAGTATAAAAAAAAGATTATTATCATGATGCTTACCAGTTTCACTGAAGAAAAGTATGAAGAAAAGGAGAAGGGCACCTAAGAAGGGCTTCATTTTCTTTTCACGCAGAAAAAACTGACTCCTTTCGAATCTCGTAAGCGATAACTTATGATTTTTCAGGAATCCGGTCGCTAATATATATACTAGTCGTTTCCCGTACATTTGTAGGTAGTGGAGGAAAAAAAAGCAGTACACATAATACCTTTTTATTTGTGTTCTTTGAAATCTCCTTGATCTTCGAAGATATGGATATGCCACACAAGCTTTCAATGTTTCATAACTGCGTTATAGTTTGAGGTAAACGCGTCATTGAAATAACTATTTGTATAACAAATCCTTTCTCTTCAGATAATGTATAAATGAGACTTTATTACAATTTGGTAAAATTTTGGCATAACCTTGTTCGATGTTTTGATATAATTATCTAAAATTTAGTAAGAGCTAATAATATCGAAAATTTCTCTCAATTAAATGTTAATCCCCAAAACTGAAACGCTTTATGTTGAAAAATATATATTTATTTTAAAAAAGTTTTTCAAATACGAGCTTTTATTAAAATGTACAAAAAGGTAGCAAAAGAATTCTCTCTGAGAAGAGTGCTTGCAATGATATTAATTATTATTATTATTAGCAGTTTTTTCTATACTTGCATTATAAAAAATTGTATGTTTAAAAGCAAGAGGATTTCACTTATTAGGAAATTGAAAATATTTTATAAAAATATTCTTTTTGAAAGAATGATTAAACAAAAGAAATATCAGGCACGATCAGTTTCTTATTATCAGTTAAATTCTTGATATAAATATTTGAGAGTGGCTTCTAAAGAAAAGTCTCTAGTCATTTCTCGGTTACCAAACAATTTAAGGTATTTTAAAATTAAAATTGAATCATTTTTAATTCATCAATATGTCAAATAATTTCATCAGACTTTTATTGAACTTAGGGTTCTTTTTTCTTATCTGAAAAAACCTTATTTCTTTCCTTTAACTGATTTGTTGGAAATCATTCTATTTAGTTGAGGATTCAAGTTTTTTGTTAAAAATTCGTCTTCATCGGTTGAATTGAACTGTTTTACATTTCAAATTAATATCTTTTCTGTTTGAAATATCAACTATTACATTTTTGTTTAAAAATTCATTTTTTTATGTTAAAAATTGTACTATTCAGGTGAAATTTTAACTATTTGGTTAAAAATTCAACGGCTTGCTTAAAAATTCAACTATTTGTTCGAAAGTTTAACAAATTTGTTGAAAATACATTTTTTTAGTCGAAGATTCGTTTTGTTTTTGGTTGAAAATTCAAATTTTTTTGGTTTAAATTTCAATTGTTACATTTTTGGGCGAAAATTAATATTTTTATGTTGAAAATTAATTGTTTTACCTGAAAATTTAACTATTTGGTTAAAAATTCATTTTTTTATGTCAAAAATTAATTTTTTCAATTAAAAATTGAAATATTTAGTTGAAAATTTAACTAATGGGTTGAAAATTCATCTGTTTGCTTAAAAATTCAACTATTTGGTCGAAAGTTTAACAACTTTGTTGAAAATTCATTTTTTTTTTAGTTGAAGATTCGGTTTTTGGTTGAAAATTGAGTTTGTCAAATGAAAATTTACCTACTCTATTTATGGTTGAAAATTGATCATTTTTAGTAGAAAACTAATGTTTTTTTTTTAAATTCTCTTTTTGGGTAGAAAATCAATTTTTTTGGTTAACAATGTAAATGTTTGGTTAAAAATTATCCGTTTTAGTTAGGGATTCATGTCTTTTGTTGAGAATTCGTCGTTATCATTTAAATTCAACTGTTTTTATTTAAAAATCAAATCTTTTTTGGATGAAATATCAACTATCACATTTTTTTTAAATTTATCTTTTTCTGTTAAAAATTAATTCGAATTATGTGTTGAAAATTAACTTTTTTTTTGAAAATTCGTTTTTTCAAATTGAAATTTGAAAAAAAAATGAAAATTAAACTCTTCCATTTTTGATCAAAATTTGATCTTTTCAAGTTTAAAAATGTAACTATTTGGTGTAAAATTTATGTTATTTGTCGAAAATCCGTTTTTTTGGTAGAAAATTTATCTTTTTGAATTGCGCATTCGAAACTATGATGATGAGATTTCTGTAAAAAAAAAGATTCACTGTCATTTTCAACGGTCAAAATTGAAGAATTTTATATATTGTAAACCTTCAAAGTCTAATCATTCTGGTAACGTTGAGAATTGTATGATTCATAATTGAAAGCTACAAAAATAATAAATCTAAGCCTAATTGAACCGTTAAAAATCTGTTTTTAAAATTAGTGAAAGCATGCGTCGAGACCCTACAAGAAAGGGCTTCGTAGTATATTAAGGCGTTAATTTATGTCTCAACAGAATCTTAAAACAAAATATTTTTCAATTTTGTAAACAAAATTGTTGAAAAAAAATAGGTGAAAAAATTTTAAGGAAAAAAAATGCCAGAAACAAGTCGAGGCGTAGCCGAGACAAAGAACGAGTACTGCAATTCACATGAAGCAAAGTGCCACTTAGGGACCCATTGTCACACACTATTTTTTATCACACCAGACATCATAAGTGCAAGTAGCTTGCATAGAGTCCTAATCTAAAAACCCGAGAGGGAATCCAATCGAAACCAATTCAATCCAATCCAATTCAATTCCATTAAATTCAATCTAATCCAATCCAATCCCATTCAATTTCATTCCATTCCATTCTATTTTGTTCAATTCAATTCAATTCAATTCCATTCAACTTCATTCAATCCAAATTCAATTAAATTCCATTTTATTTCATTTAATTCCATTTAATTCCATTCAATTCAATTTAAGTCCATTCCATTCGATTTCATTCACTTCAATTCCATTAAATTCAATCCAATTCAATTTCATTCCACTCAAATCCATTCTATTTCGTCCAATTTAATTCAATTCCATTCAATTCCATTCAATTCCATTCAATTCCATTCAATTCCATTTGGATCCATTCAATTCCATTCAATTCGATTTGAATCCATTCAATTCCATTCAATTCCATTCAACTTCATTCAATCCAAATTCAATTCCATTTAATTACATTCAATTTCATTCAATCCGAATTAAATTCAATTCAATTCCATTCAATTCCCGAGACGAAGGACGAGTCACTGCACTCATCGTGCCATAAAGTACAGATACAAATGAGTCGATCACTTTCAAAAGGGTACACATCCACTTGAGAAAATTTTTCAGAAAGTTAAAAAACGTTGTACGTTCTGATAATTTGTTTGAAAACTACGTTTATGGTCTAGTATTGTTTAATTGAGTTTAAAAAATGAAGTTATGAAATATAAACATTTTATCCCAGAAATTGTAGGCGGTACAAATTTTATTAATTTGGATATGTGCATTTTTGTTCGAAAACTTGGATATGTTCCTTTTCGATGTGAAGGGAAGAAAATTTCATAAAAATTCAACATAAGCTAATTGTGAACATGTAATGAAAAAAATACAAGTACACTTTTTAAAGTTGCATTTATATTCAACAACTTCGTTTGTCAATTATAAATTGTTATCCCGTTTTTTTAGTGAGAATAACACTGAATACAATAGGAATTACAACAGTGAATCACAGATATAATATTTCTGTGAAGCAGAGTTGCTAATAGGCATGACGAAGAGCGATGCTCGCGAACTTTTTTGGCTCAGTATATTACTACTTAAAATATACTAGATTAGCATCCGCGCATTCTAAGACATTTATTTATGAGTGAAGCTAAAAAATCCGATAGATGGCAGTTTGGATATGTGCCTTTTTGAAAAAAACTTTTTAAATAAGTGAGGATATGTTCCCTCTTGATTGAGACAAAAAGAAGGCGTTATAGGAAAGTGGATATGTTCCTTTTTGACCGGAATTCTACTATAGCCCACGAATACACATGGTTTTTTTTCAATGAAAACTTAATAGATAGTTCGATGCAGCTCATCACACAGACTGAGGAACGAAGAAGAAGCTCCCTAAATGTCCGTCAGCCAATCAGATCACAGTGCCCGTTACTTTCTAGTACGCTGTACCCTAAGTAAAAATTTTACGGCCCAGGTAAGAAGTGATATTATAGATATCGTTCATAGTACCTAATTAGGTAGTGCCCTTTCGGAATTTCAAACTTTTGCTCTGATAACCTATATGCCCTTATGCGATTTTGCTGTGCCAAATTTTGTCGCTTATGCCCTTTTTGATTTCCAGAATTTAGCACTTATGTTCTTTTGGTTCGCCAAATGTTTTGTCCTTATACCCTTTTGCTATGCCAAATGTTAGAGCTTATTCCCTTTTTGATTTCCAAAATTTGGCGTTTATGCCCTTTTGGTAGAGTAAAAAAGTGGTAACTTAAAAATCAATTATAAAGAATTTCCATGCATGCGGAACAACTTCATTTTACTAAAAGTCGAACATGATGTCAAAATTGCTACACCGTCCAGTTGATAGTTGGACAATGTGAGTGAATGAACTTGAAGATTATTATACATAATCTTTTGCAATCTTCCGGAAATTAATATTTCAATAACTTTTCTCCGTTTTCCGGTGAAAAAGAAAAAAGTGAATTTTGAGAAATATATGTATAGTTTATCTGTTTCAAGGTCACGTAATACTTTGAATCACTATATGATGATTATATAGGTTAATATTATATATAGATTATATATATCATATATACCATTACATTAGATTACTATTACGATGATTATATCCATCTTTTTTTTGTTCTTCAATAAGGAAACTGACGGCTTCAAGGACTGAAAAGCAGAATTAATGTAAAGACATGCGTTTAAAGCATGTGAGATGAAGTTCACTCACTGATAGCGTTAACAAATATACATTTCTATTGTTTAATTATTATCTCGAATAAAATATTTTCGTAAAACATATTCAAATTTGTATGCTTCTTCTTATATACTTTTTTCATTTTTGATAACGCCAAAGAATACATCTTTGTAAGGTTAGTATTAAGCTTTTTACAATTAATAAAATATATTACAAAACCAGTTTTCTAACAGACTTCAAATTTAAATCAATGAAAAAAATAAGGAAAGAAGGATATAATATGAAAAACTTATCTTCGCACATAAAAAATCATCCTTTACTATATTAACTATGGTCCTTATGTAGTTTTTGAGGTTGTGTCTAGGTTCGCAAAAGTTTGTTGAGCATAGAACAATAATTTTTGGTTAGCCTATATCTCCCCTAATTTTCATAATTGATTCTTTACAATTATTGTAATTATCTATCGAAAATTTGCAGTGCCTTAACATTTATTAATTCACGGAAAAAATTAGTATTTGTTCGAGAAAATATTGGTACGAATGTAGATGATACAATATTTTCATGATTAAATAAAATTTGTCTTCTGTCAAAAAAATGTACTTATAAGATAAAAATCAAGTTTATTCAATTTATTACATTTTCTTGAGACAAGACATATTTCTTAGATATAGTATATTGTGTATCGTCCCTATTTTTAACGATATTATCTTGATTGCGTATTAATTTTTTTCCGTGTTTATTCTGTCTACATTGAAGCTTCTATGTTTCCTCTCGCTTTTTTCGTGTTTTTTGTCTCGCGGCTTTTTCTGTCATGTTAACGCGACATTGAACCTTACCTTCCTCTTATTTTTAAACACGAAATATAAATGTAATTTCATATAACCGTCAATCGAACAGTGAATAATGAGAAATAAAATCCTCTTTAATTAATTAGTGTATCAAGCAATTTTATCAGGCTTTCGAACTTAGGGCTCTTCTTCCTTGCCTGAAAAAGCAGATTTTTTTTCCTTCAAATCTCTTCAGGTTAAAAAAATGGACATATTATTATTTATTTGTAAAATATAGCTTCCAGAAGGGGACTGGGACTCACAAACCGATCCGATAAAAGTCTTGCAGACCAGCAAAAATGCTTAGTTGAAAGTTTAATTATTTTGTTGAAAACGCAACTATTTTGTTAAAGTCATCGTTTTGGTCGGAAATTCAAATTTTTTGTTGAAAACGCATCCTTTTCGATTGAAAATTCATCTTTTATGACAGTAAAGTCATTTTTCTATGTTAAAAATTCATCTCTCGGCTGAAAATGAGCATTTATTTATTTAAAATTCAAGTTTCCTTTCGAAAATTCCACTTTTTGGGTTGAAAACTTAACTAATCTTGGTCGAGACTTTTTTTCAAATGAAAAGTCTACTATTGTATTTTTGTGCCAGAATTAATCTCTTTTAATTAAAAACTCCACCATATTTGGTTGAAAATTTAACTGTTATGTTGAAAATGCAACTATTCTGTTAAAAAGTCATTTTTTTAAACAGAAAAGCACATTTATTCATGCATAATTGAAAAATATCCCACATTGGCTTTCATATAAAACCATTTTAACAAAAAGTCGTACAGTTAATTGCTCAATATTTTAACATGAAAGTCATGTTGTTAGTTATAATGCTAAAAATCAGTTTTTCTTATCTCTTTCATTCATTTATTTCCATATCTAGATATAATTCCTTCCAGTTATGTTAAATATTGTGCAAAATATTAATTCAAAGTTTTCAGAAGAAAATTTAATGTATATTTTAATAAATTCAAATGATCTACTCCTAAAAGATACCTACTCTTGCATAGTTTCTTCTACTTGAAAATGTATTTAACCATTTCAAGCAATGTGAAATTGGACGACAAAGTAAACTCTGTATTACTACGTTATAATAAACACAGGTGATAGAGAAGAAGAAACCATACACGCAATATTGCCAGTAAATAATGTCTGTATTTCAAAAAAATATTACATACAAAACATAATTTAAAAACATACATGTTTGAAATATGGAAGGATATTTTCAATAGCAACGCGGTTCACGTGAAAACGCTTATGCGTTATATTATTGTTCTTTTTTTAAATATGAGTCTTATTTGCCAGATTCATAACCTCCTGAATGACCCCCATGAAAGTGAGGATTAGGATCACCTCCTGAAGAACCCCCATGAAAGTGAGGATTAGGATCACCTCCTGAAGAACCCTCAGGGAAGTAAGGATTAGGATGACCACCAGGATGATTACCTTGAAGAAGAAGATTAGTGTAGTAGCCCATATTGTTGTCGAATGTATGTGGATACTGAAGAGCATATTGTTGTTGATTCTGAAGAACATGTTGTTGACTCTGAAAAACATGTTGTTGCTGATTCTGAAGAAAATTTTCTTGACTCTGAAGAACATGTTGTTGCGGATTCTGAAGAAAATGTTCTTGACTCTGAAGAACATGTTGTTGCGGATTCTGAAGAGG
This sequence comes from Andricus curvator, assembly GCA_932195095.1. Lineage (NCBI taxonomy): Eukaryota > Metazoa > Arthropoda > Insecta > Hymenoptera > Cynipidae > Andricus > Andricus curvator. The sequence continues at coordinate 25,764 of CAKNYM010044645.1, read as the reverse complement.
ATGTTGTTGCTGATATTTAAGAGCAAGTAGTTGCTCGAGGGACAAATTTTCAAAGGGTCCTAAATGCGCCCCACCTCCAGAATAATAATCTTCATAATTAGTTTCAGGATTTGGAAGGTAAGCAGGAGTAGCTTTCAAGCCAAAAGCAGTTTCATATTTTATGTAATCGTTATACTCATTCGCATCTTTGACAAGATCGAGTGGTTTCTTATCATGGAACTGTAAATGTGCAGGAAAAGATGGATTCGGGTCCAAACGTTCTTTTATATCCTCGTGAGCTTCTTTCACATCAAGTGCAACATGATGCCTATGATCTGGTTTTTTGTTCAAATCTTGAACTTTCCTCTTGGATTTTCCTTTCGGTCGTTCATCTACTGGTTCATTAATATCTGGAACCGTATATTTTGGCGGTAGAGGGATGGCATTTAGATTTATATCACCGACACCTTTAGCTTTTTCAGCAGCCTTTTTTTTCTTATTTTTTAAAAGTCTTGGGGTGAGCAGTCCTGATGCTTCTGTAAAAATACAAACATATAAAAGTCTAGATGAAGCTCAATCATATCTGATTTGAACGATCTCATAGATTTTTACCGAGGTTCTAGATTTTCCGAATATTAAAAAAATGATTATTATTATGATACTTACCAGTTTCGCTGAAGAAAAGTATGAAGAAAAGGAGAAGAGCACCGAAGAAGGGCCTCATTTTCCGCCAACGCAGATGAAACGGTCTTTTTTCGAATCTTGTAGGGACAAGGTTTGAATTTTCAGGAATCCGCTAGCCAGTATATATACTAGTCAATACTAGTCGTTTGTCGTACATTTGCTGGTAGCGGAGGGAAAAATAGGAAGTGCGCTGTACACTCAATACCTTTTTATTTATTTTCCTTGAAATGTTTCCTAATCTTCCAAGAAAGCGATATGACGCCCAGGCGTTCAATGTTTCATAACTGCGTTACATTTTTAAGGTAAACGCGTCATTGAAATAAATATTTTTCACAACAAATCCGACATTTCAGATAATGTATATATGAGACTTGAATGCAACTAGGTAAAACTTTCGCATAATTTTTTAAAGTTTCCATATATATATTCTTCTAAAATTAAGTACGATAATTTTTTAATAGCAGTCGTTTCTATACCTACATTATAAAAAATATATATGTTTAAAAGCACGAGAATTTCACACATTATGAATTTGAAAATGTTTTATGAAAATATTCTATTTGAAAGAATAGTTGAACAATATAACTATCAAGCGCTGAAAGAAAGAAGTGACCTGGAGGGGGCCATTTTTATACTAGCAATCAAGAATCGCGCGCTACGAGCACGATCAGTTTCTTGTTATCAAATTAGCAATATAAATGTTTCAGAGTAGCCTATACAAAAATTTTCGTAGGATTTAAAGATTTAAAGATATAAGATTCATAAGATTTTAGAATATTGAAAAAGACTCCAAGGATATGAATTTTCAACAAAAAAGTTAATTTTTCTAACAAATTGTTGAATTTTCAATTTAAAAAAATAAAATTTCAATAAAACATTTAATAGTAAATGAACTCAACCAAGGAATTCCAATTACAGAGAATTTCCCAGATTTGCAAATATTTTAAAGGATTTAGATTTTATAAGATTTCGCAGGATTTCAGTAATTTTGAGGGATTTTAAAGACTTTCAATGAGGTATTTTAATACATTTTTCTGGATCTCAAATGATTTCATAGGGCTTCAACTATTTCAAGATATTTAAAGGAATATCACCAGACTGCATGTAATTGCACGGGATTTTAAGGAATTTATCTACAAGAATTGAGAGATTTCAAAAGATTTCAAATACTTGAAAAGATTTTCAAACCCTTTGAATAGATTTCAGGAAGTTTAAAGGTTTTTAAGGGTTTTGAAGGGTATTTTAAAACATTCTCAAGAATTTCCGAGCCCCTAAAAAATTTCAAGATATTTTAAAAGATTTCAAAGGATTGGATATATTTTAGGGTATTGCCAAATACACCAAAGAATTTTTAAAAGATAAAAAAAATTTGAAGGAATTCCAAGGAGTTGATGATTTTGAATAATTCAAAAAAAAGTTGGCGGTTTTAAAGAATTCCTTACAATTTCAGAAGGTTAAGAAGGATTTTATAGGAACTATAAGGTTTTTGGATATTGAAAGAGATTTCAGGGTATTTTTGAAGGATTTTAACGGATTTATTAAGATTTGCAAAGATTTCAACGATTTTAAGGGATTTTGAAAGCTCTCAGAGTATTTCAATAAATTTAATGTATAGAATTCCTGAAAACAAAACAAGAATTAAACGATAAAATTTGGACAAAAACCACAAAATGCTCCTATTGCAATTCCTAAAAACAAAAAAATTTGTTTCTTTGCACAAAAATAAAAAGACGAAAGAAAAATGAGAAGGCAAACAACCACATTCCTTTCCTTCTCTTTTTGATTTCTTTCGTATTTTTTATTTTTATTATTATTAAATCACAATATGAAAGCATGCACAATATTTACCAATGTTTCGGTGCTCATACAGCCCTGATCAAGGCAAGAAAAATTAGAGCAGTTAGGAACCACAACGAAATAACGACGCTATCACCTAGATACCTGACAACTGAATGTGGTTCAAAAGACAAATCCGTTATAAACAAACAAGAAATGAGAGAAAGTCAAGACCCATGAAAACGTATTGCTAAATGTAATTGATCATACTTGAATAATTTTTGTTTAATTTATCCAAATCAGTTTTTAAATTAATAGACAACTTATTTTGTTTTTTAATATAAAGCATTTCCATGAATTCTCTCTTTCTCTCATTACTTTCACTGTGTAAAATTTCAACATTATCCCAGTCAAACTCATGGTCAACATCAACAAACCCTCTCGTATCTCTAGCAAGAACGCTCTTATAACAACGTCCTAAACGAACATCACTTTTGTGTTCCTCCACGATAGTATTAAGAAGTCTGCCAGTCTGTCCCACATAAGTCATCTTACGGATCTTGCAGGTGATCTTGTAAACAACACCACCTTTTTCAAATTTATCTAAAGGATCTTTACCAAAAGTTATTATTGAATCCATTTTAAATGGTATACGGAAAATAGTATGAATATTAAATTTTTTCAACATAAATTCAATAGTTTTTGAAATCTGACCAAAAAAAGGAAGAACAAAAGTATTGAAAGAACTATATTCTTTCAATTCTTCCTGATTATCTGTAGATAACATGTTACTTTGTTTGTTTTTGATTTGTTGAATTCTAATTGTGATATGTTGCTCAGTCAACTTTTGTGGGTAATGATTAAGGAAAAGGATATTGCTAAATATATTCAAATTCTCTTTGTGAAATGAAATGTGGGACATACCTAGAGCTCTGTCAACTAAGTTTTTGATTACTGCAATTTTGTTTTGAAAAGGATGAGCGGAAAAGAAATTTAAAATTCTACCTGAATATGTACTTTTCCTATACCAATTGGTAATAATATTACCATCCTCACCCTTAATTACTTCTACGTCCAAAAAACTGATTCTATTATTGTTCTCTATTTCATGGGTGAACTGAAGTTTTGAATGGAAACTATTGAAAATATTAGACCAACAGGATTTCCGAAACAAGGTTTTACACTTGTCGAAGAGCTTTGTTGATAAAAATGGTTTGCACATTAGTAGTATTGATCGTAAAATTTCTGAAGGTTTCAAGATAACGAAACGTTTCCTTAAAAACAACCCAGATATAATTTGCATGAATGCTGATAAAGGCAATATTACAGTTTGTATGAAGAAATCGGATTTTATTAGGGATATGGAGGATTTACTTTCCAATCGTGATAATTTTGAATTATTGAATGAAAATCCGTTGAAACAATTAAGAAGAGACACTTTCAAGATTCTAGACAATTGGAGGAAGAAAGGACTTTTGGAAAAGGATATAAGATGGACTGATATAAATAGCGAAGACACAGTTCTTGCAAGATGTTATGGTTTGAGAAAGATTCATAAAGATGGCTATCCTTTGAGATTGATTATTTCAACTATTAACACTTCCACGAAATTTTTAGAACAAAACTTTAATTTGATACTTAAAGACTCAATGACAACTTCCAAATACAATATTAAAAATAGCTGGGAATTCCAAAAAAAATTTATTCACTAAGCTGTTCCTGATGACCATGTAATGATTTCTTTGGATGTTGTTGCAATGTTTCCAAGTATACCCCTTGAATTGGTTAAACAGTCAATTTTAAATAGATGGGATAATATAAAAACACGTACTCGATTAAGTCAAAAAGATTTGATTGAAGGGATAGTTTTTAATATGAACTCAACTTATTTTAAATTCAATGGATCTTTTAATAGGCAAAAATTCGGTACTCCCATAGGTTCAGTCATTTCTCCGATTTTAGCAGAAATAGTTATGGAAGATTTGGAGGTCTTTGCTTTCAACAAGCTGGATTTTGTTTTGCCCTTTTACTTTCGTTATGTTGATGATACCTTATTATGTGTTCCTCTAGCAAAGTTACAGGCAGTTTTTGATGCTTTTAATAGTTTTCATTCAAAACTTCAGTTCACCCATGAAATAGAGAACAATGATAGAATCATTTTTTTCGACGTAGAAGTAATTAAGGGTCAGGATGGTAATATTATTACCAATTGGTATAGGAAAAGTACATATTCAGGTAGAATTTTGAATTTCTTTTCGGCTCATCCTTTTCAAAACAAAATTGCAGCAATCAAAGCTTAGTTGACAGAGCTCTAGGTTTGTCCCACATTTCATTTCACAAAGAGAATTTGAATATAGTTAGGAATATCCTTTTTCTTAATCATTACCCACAAAAGTTGATTGAGCAACATATCACAATTAGAATTCAACAAATCAAAAACAAACAAAGTAACATTTTATCTACAGATAATCAGGAAGAATTGAAAGAATATAGTTCTTTCCATACTTTTGTTCTTCCTTTTTTTGGTCACATTTCGAAAACTATTGAATTTATGTTGAAAAAATATAATATTCATACTATTTTCCGTATACCATTTAAAATGGATTCAATAATAACTTTTGGTAAAGATCCTTTAGATAAATTTGAAAAAGGTGTTGTTTACAATATCATTTGTAAGATCTGTAAGATGACTTATGTGGGACAGACTGGCAGACTTCTCAATACTAGGGTGGAGGAACACAAAAGTGATGTTCGTTTAGAACGTTGTTATAAGAGCGTTCTTGCTAGACATACGAGAGGGTTTGTTGATGTTGACCATGAGTTTGACTGGGATAATGTTGAAATTTTACACAGTGAAAGTAATGAGAGAAAGAGAGAATTCATGGAAATGCTTTATATTAAAAAACAAAATAAGTTGTCTATTAATTTAAAAACTGATTTGGATAAATTAAAGAAAAATTATTCAAGTATGATCAATTACATTTAGCAATACTCATTCTTCTTTCCTCTTTTTTATTTTTTTTTGAGGAATTGCAATAGGAGCATTTTGTGGTGTTTGTCCAAATTTGATCGTTGAATTCTTGTTTTGTTTTCAGGAATTCTATACATTAACTTGATTATTGGACGTTGAATGGGATTTTAAATTTGATTTTAATCTAATTTAAAATTCGTAAATTTCAATTTCAATACATTTTCCATAAGATTGAGGGAATTTTAATAGGAATCATAAGAATTAAAGGGTTTTAGTTTTTTTTTCAATTTTAAGGACTACGTTTTTGTAATTATTATCAAAAAAGTCATAAATTCGTGATGACGATGGTATCCGCACAAATCCTACCGAATTCTTGTTTTTCTGTAGTGAAATTTAAAAACTGGCAACCTCTAAAACTGATTAAGTTCAAATTTAATTCCAGTAAAAATTGGATAATTCTCAGAAAGCATTAAACACTGTACATTTGAAATTAATTTTATCTGGGTAAAAAACCTAGCATAACAAACTAAAAATTGAAACATTACTAACGTTCCTAATTGAAAATTTAAAAATTAAGAATCTTCAAACCCATTTTTGCGAATTCAAACTTTTGAAACTGAACAACTCTTGTTTCAAGGTTTCAAAAATTAAACTTTTTCAGAATTGCGCATTCAAAATTATAATTTTAAATTGAAATTACAGAAATTTTCCAGATGATAAAAATTATTAAGAGGTATCATATCATGTAGTGTCAAATGACATTCAAAGTCGTCTCAAAAATTCGGGACGACTAGCCAAGCTCATGGATTCGTTTGAAAAAAAATCTCTTTGGCTGGAAATTTAATCATTTTGCTAAAAAAATCGTTTTTTTCGGTTAAGAATTAATTTTCTCAACTCAAAATGTAACTATTCCATTTGCGGTTGAAAATTAATATTTTCTGATTGAAAATGCATGCATTTTTTTCAAATTTCGTATTTTTTGATACAAAATTAAGGTTTTTGGGTAAAAATTCATCCTTTTTGATTAAAAGTACAAATGCTTGGTTGAAAATTAATTTCTGCTGCTAGAGATATGGTAGAAATATTTAATATTACATGTTTCGTTGAAATTTTATTTTTTTAAATTGAAAATCCAACAATTTGTTAGAAAAGTAAACTATTTGGTTGAAAAATGAACTTTTTTGTTGAAAATTCATATTTTTGAAAATAAACTTTTTGGTTGAAAATGAATCTATTTGTTTAAAAACTAAACTACTGGTTTGAAAATCTAACTACTTTGTGGATTTTTTTTTTTTTGCGGTAACAAGTAATCTTATCTGAAAATATAGCTATTCAATTTTTGATGACAGATTTTTCTTTCATAAGTTGAAAATTCAACTATTTGGTAGAGAATTCATGTATTTTATCAAAAATTCGCCCATTTGGGTAGAAAATTAATTAAATTCATTCGTATTTTGGTTGAAAATTGTTTCTTCATCTGCAAACCTAACTGTTCCATTTTTGGTTGAAGATTTATTTGTTTTAGTTTACAATTTTATTTTTTCGTTGAGAATTCATGTATTTGTTTCAAAATTTGTTGTTTTGGTATAAAATCCATTATTTATTTCATATTGTTTTCAAGAAACAATCTCGAGGTACGTTTTCTAATCTCTTTTATTTTTCAAATAGGTAATCGCTTCTGGTAGACAAATGAGAGACGAAAGCACATTTATTCATGCATAATTGATGCTGAAAATCAGTTTTTCTTATCTCTTACATTTATTCCTTTTAACATCAAGTCATAATTTCTTCCAGTTGTGTTAAACATTGTACGGAAGATTAAGTTGAAGTTTTCAAAATAAATTTTAATATTTTAATAAATTCAAATGATCTACTCCTAAAAGTGACCTAATTTTGCATAGATTCCCCTACTCATCTTGAAAATGTAATTAACTATTTCAAACAATGCGAAATTGGACGATAAAATAGACTTTGTATTTTAATGTTATAATAAACACAGGTGATAGAGAAGAAAACACCATACACAAAATTTTGCCAGTGAATAATGTCTGTATTTAAAAATAATATTATATAAAGAACATAATTTGAAAACATACATGTTTGAAATATGGAATTTACAATAGCATCGCGGTTGACGTGAAAACGCTTATGCGTTACATTATTGTTTTTTTTTAAAATGTTAGTATCATTAGTCAGATTCATGACCTCCTGAATGATCCCCATGAAGGTGAGGATTAAGATCACCTCCTGAAGGACCACCAGGAAAGTGAGGATCGGGAAGACCAACAGGATAATTACTTTGAAGGTGAAGATGATTATAGTAGCCCATATTAATTTCAAATGTATGTGGTTGTTGATTCTGAAGAGGATGTTGTTGCTGATATTTAAGAGCAAGTAGTTGCTCGAGGGACAAATTTTCAAAGGGTCCTAAATGCGCCTCACCTCCAGAATAATAATCTTCATAATTATTTCTAGGATTTGGAAGGTAAGCAGGAGTAGCGTATCGGCCAGAAGCAGCTTCAAAGTGTAGGTAATCGTAATAATCTTTCAAATCTTTATCATAATGGAGTGGCTGCTTATCATGGAACTGTATATGTTCAGGAAAATCTGCACCCGGGTTCAGAGGTTTTTTCAGAAACTTGTGAGCTTTCTGCATTTCAGGTGAATCATGATTCCCAGGGTTTGATTTTCTGTTCAAATTGCTAACTTTCTTCTTGGCTTTTCCTTTCGCTTGTTCATCTCCTGGTTCATTTCCTGGAACAGTACCTCTTGGCGGAGGAGGAATGGCATTCCGATTTATATCACCGACACTTTCAGCTTTTTCAGAAGACTCTTTTTTATTATTCTTGAAGCGTCTTGGGGTGGAATATCCTGATGATTCTGTAAAAATACAAACATATAAAAGTCTAGATGAAACAATCATATCTGATTTGAACGATCTCATAGACTTTGACCGAGGATCTACATTTGCCGAGTATTAAAAAAGTGATTATTATTATGATTATACTTACCAATGTCACGGAAGAAAAGTATGAAGAAAAGTAGAAGAGCACCGAAAAGGGGCCTCATTTCCCTCCAACGCAGTTGAAACGGTCTCTTTTCGAATCTTGTAGGGACAAGGGTTGAATTTTCAGGAATCGGCTAGCTAATATATATACTAGTCGTTTGCCGTAAATTCGCAAGTAGCAATGGGAAAAATAGATAGGGCGCTGTACACTAAATATTTCATAACTGCGTAACAGTTAGAAGGTGAACACGTCATTGAAATAACTATTTGCATAACACATCGGACATTTTAGATAATGTATACAGGGTGTCAAAAAAGTAACGAGACACCTAAATAATTTTCCAGGTAAAATATTTTTCAAGAAGGTCAAGGTCATTCTTGAAGTAACTTTTCACGAGGAATCCAGTGGTGACCTTGAATTTGACCTTGAGCTTGACTTTCAAGGTTATTTCAAGGTCAACTTTGCTTTTTCAAGTGGGAATCCCTATTTTTGACAACGGCAATCGAAAGAGCGGGAAAGTTTACGTCCAAAAATGTACTTAGGTCATATGTCAAGGGTGACCTCGAACTTCAGCTGAAGGTTATTAGGCTTGACCCAGGTATGGGGCGGGTCCAACCTGTACTGGTGCGGCTCAGGTGTTTACGAAAAACGTCGAGGTCAATTTTTTTACATTTAGCGTTACCCAGGAACAACGACGTAGACTTAGACAAATCTGTTCCCTTTGGGGTGCTTGATTTACGTGAGTCCCCTTGCCTCTCACCATCGGAGTGCTAGATTTAAGTGAGTCCCCTCGCCTCTCACATTTGATCCAATAGCATTTTGGATCATTTCACTGGGAATGAGAGCTGACTCATTATGATCCTTTGCCGTAATTCGTCTAAATTTTGGAGTTTTGTTTTGAACACCCAATCCTTCAGATAAACCCAAGAAAAATAATCTAGAGGCGTCAAATCAGGTGACCTAGCTGGCCATTCAATTGTGCCCCTCAGTCCCATCCACCGATCAACAAATACCTCATCAAGTAAGCGCGAACGTCTCGTCCATAGTGAGCAGCTGCACCGTCCTGCTGAAACCATATGTCTTCAAAGTTGTCTCCGGCTATTTCTCTGATTGCAGGAACTTCAAATGTCGAAGCATAGCTTCATAGTTTTGAGCATTTAAGTTACCATCAATGAAAAAGGGTCCTATAATTCTATTGTCAAGTATTTCAGCCAAAACATTTAATTTCTGTGGATACTGCGATTTATCTTCTCGCATCCAGTGAGGATTTTCATCTGCCCAATATCTGCAATCATGTCTATCCAAAGTTCCATCAAGTTGGAAAGTTGCTTCATCCGAAAAAGCTATGTTTGATCGAAAGTTATTATCTTCCACTATGTGTGCCATCATGTCTTCAGAAAACTCACCGCGACGACCGAAATCGTCTTCATTCAACTTCTGAACCAGTTTCACTTTAAATGGATGGAATTTCGCTCTTTTGAGTATGTTGTGTACAGACGATTTACTCATGTCATGCTCTTGAGCAGCTCTGCGGATGGAATTATGCGGATTTTCAGTAAATGCTAACAAAACATCCAGTGACTTCTCCTTATTTGTTGCTGACCTTGGTCTGCCTGATCTAGGTAGACCTCTGACAATGCCGAGATTATTGAACCTACTAACTGTATTTTGAACGGTTGAGAGTACAATTAGAGTTCTACCAACCCTAAATGTTTCATTGAAAACATTCATTACTGTCCTGAGAGATCTTTCCACTTGACCCTAACCTCTCATCATAGGAAGTTTTATTCTTTCTTTTTCAGTGAGGCGTTGCATTTTAACTTTACGGATTAGCCCTTCTCAAATTTCAATCAGAATGAAGAAGGTTGAACTTATAACGCAGATAAAAGTTTTAAGAAAATTAAAATTGTAATCTGGTATTTTTACGTAAAGCTCTACCTCATTTTTACATGTAAACTACTGCACTCATGATTGATAGAATTTTTTGTACGGT
>CAKNYM010044645.1:0-15343 GCA_932195095.1 Andricus curvator | reverse complement strand
TATCAAATTTTTGTAAAGGAAATTAGAATTATACTTTGATCGACTTTCTTTTATTATTCGTGTGTTTAATGCTAGCATAAATAATATTCAATACGCACATTTAGAAAAAAAAGTTTTATTTTATTTTTTCAAATTTTTATAAATAAAATTTTTTTTTGATCTTGAAGGCCGGTTTCAAGGTCAAATTTAAGGTCACCACTAGATTCCTCGTTAAAAGTTACTCCAAGAATGACCTCGACCTTTTTCGTAGACACCTGAGCCGAAGCAGTACAGATTGGACCCGCCCCATACCTGGGTCAAGCCTAATAACCTTCAGCTGAAGTTCAAGGTCACCCTTGACCCATGACCTGAGTACATTTTTGGACGTAAAATATCCCGCTTTTCGATTGCCGTTGCCAAAAATAGGGGTTCCCACTTAAAAAAACAAAGTTGACCTTGAAATAACCTTGAAGGTCAAATTCAAAGTCACCACTAGATTCCTCGTTAAAAGTAACTTCAAGAATGACTTTGACTTTTTTGAAAAATATTTTACCTGGAAAATTATTGAGGTATTTCGTTACTTTTTGGACACCCTGTATATGATACTTGAATACAGTTAGATAAAACTTAAGCTCAATTGTTTGAAGTTTTTATCAATTCTTCTAAAATTTAGTATTATAATAATTATTTTTGTTACTAGCAGCCGTTTCTATACTTGCATTATAAAAAAATATATATGTTCAAAAGCACGTGAATTTCATATATTAGGAATTTGAAAATGTTTTATGAAAATATTCTATTTGAAAGAATGGTTAAACAATAGAAATATCAGGCGCGGATACAGAGAAGAGACCTGGAGGGGGCTAATACTGTTCAAAATGTTTGCAATTCTAATATATATTTAATATACATTTGTATATTAAATCTAAAACCTTGGTATACGAAACTGCCATTAAGAGACTGTATATATTACATTTCGTATACCGCATATTGATCATTTATTAGAAAAGTCAAATATTTGCACTTTACACAAATTAAAAACAATTTTGTAAGTAATTTTTAATTATAAATAATAAAACCTAATATTTTCTCCTATATAAATGTGAATTATACTGGTTTTTAAGTGGAGAAGTTCAATTAAACAAATAATTAGGAAACCTACCCCCAAGCACTTTTACTCACGTTAAAAGTCTAACATTCACAACGAATTTCAGAAAAAATTACACCCGTACGTTGCACTTTAATTATTTTTAAGAATTTAGTCGACGAATTTAAGTTCATTACTTTATTTGTTAAAATTTGACAACATTTCAGAGAAAAAACAGAAGATAAACTTTACATCGATTTCCGACGAAAGATTCTTTGCAACGAAAATTATCTTCAGAGGATAAACTTCACACAAATATCGGTTAAACTTTCTTTTGTTTTTGCATGACAAACATATGTATTTTGAAAGACGCGAAGTTGGCTGAACAACACTTTATCGCTCTAAAAAATTTCCTGCAACAAATTTTATTCTTAGTTTTTTCTGTGTTGAAGGCATCAAAGAACTTGGTGTTTTCACTCACTCTTTTTTTACCGACTTTGCTACACATGTATATTAATTTTACAACATGATGGTATATTGAAAGTAATGTACGGTATTATATGCAAATGACTTTACTCACATGTATATTAAATTTCGATCAGATTTTTTTAACAGTGAATTTTATACTAGCAATCAAGAATCGCGCGCTAAGAGCACAATAAGTTTCTCATTATCACGCAAATTCGCCATATAAATGTTTCAAAGTAGCCTCTAAAAAAAAAGTTTTCAGAACGCAATCATAAAAATGGCGTGTTTTCATGCCTCCATAGACAAACGCAAAAGTACGCTTTTTTAGCGGCGTCTGGCGGTGCGTTGGATGAGTTACAAAATAGTGTTCAGTAAGCACGGCGTGACGTAGAGTTCAAAAAAGTGCCTTGTTTGAGCGTGCTCCGTGTATTTTCGTATCGCTAGAGAGAGACCGTGGATGACAAAGATACACTGTTAGAAAAATCTGTACTAGATTTAGTATACATGTAACGGAAGCAAGAATGCACAACATGAAATTAAATTTAGTATACCAGCGTACAGTAAATTTAGTATATGCATATACTGAATTTAGTATACATGTACATGAAATTTAGTATACGCGTATACTAAATTCGGTATACATGTATACGAAATTTAGTACACGCATATACTAAATTCATTATACGCGTTCCGTTTCGCGGGGGCTCCGTCTTCATCATCTGTAAACATGATCAGATGAAAAATGAAATTAATGAACAAAGTTTTAATTTTCAAATAATCATATCGTTGAGCTACATTTACGTTAATAAATTAAACATACCTTTTAAACAGAAGACTTTGCAGATCCTCGCAAAAAGAAACCTTTTAGCATTACAAATAACTCAAACAAATGCAGCGGCATGCGAGCCTGCCACCGACCACGTTGCCCGACTCGCGTAAATCGAAACGCGCTTGCGCAGCTGAATATAGTAAACACGTATATGAATTTTAATATACAAAAACTATGAAATTCATATACGTGAAAGAAACTTACTGTACACTTAATAAATTTAGTATACATGTAACTTCATAAAAGAAATTTAGTATACGTAAGTATACTAAAATTACAAAGTGTAATGAATTTAGTAGACATATAGGAAATTTAATATGCCCGTGTATACTAAATTTGCAAACATTTCTAACAGTGTAGAAAGAGAATTCATAGCGGATTGGTGAGTCGATGTTTCTAACGAAGAGTATAGCGTATTCCTATCGCCTCGCACATTATACTTTGTTGTCTCATTCACGCTTGTTAGAACAAAAATGCAGGTAGAGCTCATGCGTACCTTCACCGACTCAAAACGTGATTTTCACTGTTAGAAAAATCTCTACTAAATTTAGTATAATGTAATGGAAGCAAAAATGCACAACATGAAATTAAATTTAGTATACCAGCGTACAGTAAATTTAGTATATTTATACTGAATTTAGTACACGCTTATACTGAATTTCATATACGTGTATACTAAATTCAGTATGAATATACTAAATTCACTGTACGCTGGTATACTAAATTTAATTTCATGTTATGCATTTTTACTTCCATTACATGTATACTAAATTTAGTAGAGATTTTTCTAACAGTGTTGCATTTTTCCATGGACACAATGAAATCACGCCATTTATGATTTTGTTCTGAAAAGTATCATTCGTGATTCCTGTGGACTGACGGCTTTTTTTTGAAACTCAAGCCATGTTTTTGTAACGAGTCGTCCACACTAGTCAAGAAATGTACTATTCTAGTCATTTCAGTGATGCTAATAGACTGCGACTTTTTCAACTGCGCAAGCATTGCGTTGGAAGGGGAAAGCCACGCTAGGGTACTATATTAGACAGGAATATGCAACCGCCATATTGGTTCCTGGACAGTTTGCGGGAAACAATGCGATAAGCATGTCGTGTATTTTAGTTAAAATTAAGTTTAGAAGATAATAAAAATGGCCTGCTGTAGTGCTCGGTTTTGTAAAAACAGAAACGAAGATGGATTTAAACTTTATCGTTTTCTACTAGTACAAAGAGAAAGACTGTCAACGTGAATTATAAATTGTAGACGCGACAAATGGAACCGAATTGTAATTCAAAATTATGCGAAGTAAGTACTCATATTTATCAATAAAACAATATAATTTAAATATCTGGGGTCTGAAGCTTATGGTTATATGTCATTAAATTGCCTGTGAGCATTTTTTTGGTATTTTAAAGCGAAATAATATCCACAAGAAAGTAAGGTTAGAAACCCGTTCTTCTACAGCACGACGCACGTTAACCGCGCAAATAAAAAAGACGGATTTTGAATTTCGCGGGGAACCAAGATGGCAGCTTGCATATTCCCGTCTAATATGGTACCTTAGCCACGCTATTGGCCGTAATACGCGCGCTTATTTTAAATGCTTCGAATTCATTTTTATTTTCAAGTCGATAAATTATAATAATATATGTTAATATGGTTCATATATGTTACTGCAATAACTATAAGATCCATGATAATACAGTATTTTATTATTATTACTATGGAAAATGTAATGTAGTTAATATCCGATTAAAATATCAAAGTTTGTCTAAAAATCGTAAATGAACTATCCTGAAGTTCAAATTTTTTAAATTTGAAAAAAATCTCATTTTGACTAACGGTGTGTGTAATGTGTATTAAAATTGAAGTTGAAAAGTTCTTTTTCGAATTTTTATTATAATTTTTTTTCGAGGTTTTCTCCTCTTGATCCGTGATTTCCTGCGATAACAGGATATATCACGTTCTTAGTTGATTAGTTCCGCTATAATCAACTCTGGGTCAAATAGTGTCAAATATATTTTTTTCAAACAGACCCTTACCCCGCAAAAAAATATTTAAAAAAATCTAGAAGTCAAATAATATAAAAGATAAATAATAACATCTAATATTCTTCCCTAAAGTGAAAAATGAAAAAAATATCAACAGGATATACATTTTTGGACTTAAAAGTTGCATAAAATATATGTATATACTATTATATATAACCTAATGCAATAACTTATAGTTGTTGCAGTAATATACATATATATGAACCATATTAGCATAAATTAATATAATTTCTCGACTTAAAACTAAAAGTACCATTATTCCTTATCTTTAGTCCGTCACCATATTTGTGTAAATTTGAAGCATTTAAAATAAGCGCGCGTATTATGTCTAAAAATTTTTAATTTTCATAACTGAAAAATGATTTTTAATTCATCAATTCATCAAATAATTTTATCAGACTTTTTTCGAACTAAGGGTTCTTCTTTCTTGTCTAAACAAAGCCTTTTTTTAAATATCATTCATAGGATTTCTATGGATTTTTCAAAGTTTTCAAACGTTTTAAGAAACTTTAGAAGATTTTAATGATTAAATTAAGGATTGCACAAGAGTTAATTAGGGGATTTAATATATTTCAAAGAAGGGTTTAGGATATTTCTAAAGATTTCAAATGATTTTTATGGGATGATTTTTAGTGATTTTTAACGGATTCCAATAGATATATAAAGAAATTCTAAACATTGCAAAATATTTCATTTATTTTCAAGGATTTTTAAGGCTCTCATGATATTTCAATAAATTTTACAAGATTTCAGAAAATATCAGATTCGATGGATTTTTCAAGGGATTTCATTGGATTTCAACGTATTGTAGTGACTTGAAATGATTTTGCAATATTTCAAGGGGTATCAAAAGGAATTTCATAAGATTGAAAATGTGTGGTTATAGGATTTCCAAGATATAAAGGATTATGAAATTTTATTTTCATTTTTAACGACTACATTTTTGTAATTGATAACAAAAGAGTCATAAATCATTGAAGGTACCGTGCATAAATTATGTAAAGTCTTTTCTGGGTGGGAGGGAGGGTGGCTGGGATATTTTTCTATTGATTAACTTATTTGTTAAAAAGTTATCCTTTTTGGTTAAAAATTCAACTGTTTTGTTGAACATTCGCATTTTTGGTTTGAGAATTAATTCCTCTTCATAGAAATTTTATATTTTTTTGTTTAAAAATGCAACTGTCTGGTTACAAAATAATGGTTTTGATTCTGGACGTTAATCTCTTCAAGGATATCGAGGATTAGTTACCATTGTTTTAGCCGAGGCGAAATTTGGCGATGATAATTTTCCAGATCTGAACTTCCATCTTGAAATGCCTTCGTAATCCTTTGCATTTTAACGATCTTCAGGTGAAAAGAGTCGTGCGATTTTCTCCAATTATTTCAACGGTATTTAATTAAAAATTTTCTGCTTAAAAGAATTTTATAGACTCGCATATTTTTTTTGACATGTTCGAATTTTCGTTAGTTTTTTTTTTACCATTGTCATGAGATGTTCGAAAAATGCTTCAAACTATGCTACAAGTTATGATACTCATTTACAATATTTTTTAACTTGAAATCTGATTTATCAAATAATTTATACCTTCATTATTTCTATAGTCTCGCCTGCTGATTAATTGTCGTATTATGTATTCATGTGTGTGCGTATCTTATCGTGAACCTGTCTGTTTATTTAAATGATTTTAATTTTACTTAAAGCGCTCTGTATGAGTCACTGAATATAGCTTATTTTGATTGTATTTATTGATAATTTTGTTTAAAAATTCAACTGTTTTGTAAAAAAGTGACTTTTTAACTTGAAAATTCAACAATTCGTTACACTATTTGGTCAAGAATTATCTTAATTTTGGAAAATTCATATTTTCGGTGAGAAATTTAACTATTTTGTTGAAAATGCGATTAGCTTTAGATTGAAAATTAATTCCTTAAACTGAATATTTAACTATTTCATTCTTGGTTGAAAATTTTTTTTTTTTTAAATAACAACTCAACTGTTTTGTTGGAAATTGACGTATTTTGTCAAGAATTTGTTTTAGCATTTTTGGTATTGAGATTATTTTCTGAAATTCGAAACAGCATATAACATGGAGCATAAGAATTTGAAAATGTTTCCAAGAAATATTTGATTTAAAAGAATAATAGAAATATGTATATTTCTATTGTTCAACTATTATCTCAAATAGAATATTTTTGTAAACCAGATTCAAATTTGTATGCTCCTTCTTATATACTCATTCATTTTTCATATTGCCAAAGAATTCGTCTACATATTTGTGAAGTTATTATACTAAGCTTATTACAATTAAACATATTATCAAACAAGTTTTCAAACATACTTCAAAATTTAATAATTATAAAAAATAATCAAAGAAGTACACAATTCTGTTAGAGAAATAATATATAATAAAATAAATATAAATTAAAATGAAAAAATATCCTTTCTGTAGTAACTATAATCTCTGACTCGAAATTATTTAATTCTTCAGGCCATGTCTAGGTTCACTCTTAATATTCATAATTAGTATTGGTTTAAGAAAATATGGGTTTTTTTTTCATCGAAAGTTTTTTTGAACCAAAGAATAACTTTTTTTTGCTTCGAAAACTTCATTTTGTTCGTTTGCATACGAAAAAAGAACAAACATCAAATTTTAGGGGGAAATCACGCATAAACGAAAAATTTTCATAACTTCTTGAATTCTTATTCGAACCATCACCTTTTTTAAAGTTTCATATATTCTTCTAAAATTTGGTATTTGCTAATGATATACAGTATACCAAAATAATATAAATATAAACAATAGAGAACGATGAAAATATATGTATATTTTCTAATGTTGTCAGCCAGTAAACCAAATATCTCACATGCTCTAAAAATATGTTTTCACTCAGAATTTCAATTTCGTGATCGTAAATAAGCGGATTTAATGCAAAGACATATGTATAAAGTATATGAGGTGACGTTCACTCACTGATAACATTAACAATTATAAATTTCTATGTTTTAACTTTGAGCTTGAATAGAATATTTTCATAAAACATATTCAAATTTGTATGCTTCTTCTCATATACTTTTTTCATTATACCGAAGAAGTGTTATACATGTTTGTGAAGTTAGTACTACGCCTATTACAATTAATCAAACATATTATAAAACAAAGTTTCAAACATGCGATAAATTTTATTAAATATGAAAAATAAGTAAAGAAGAACATATTTATGTTACACAAATGATTCGCACGTTGAGAATAATAGTGTGACAACTCAAAAAAGTTGAGTGAAAACTATTTGACACTAGTATGAGAATATTTTAAATTAAATTCTTTATAGATAGTTTTTTCCCTATTTGAATATTGATTTTGGTAACCGAACATTTAACTATTCCACTTTTGGTTGAAATTTTATTATTTTCAGTTTAAAATTCAATTATTCCTTTGAAAATTCATATTTTGAGTTGAGAATTTATGTTTTTGGTTCATAGTTTATCTTTTGTTTGTAAAAAATTTATCTGCTTGGTTAAAAAATAAAATTTTTGTTGAAAACCTAAATCTTTGATTGAATCTTGAACACTTTTCTTGAAAATTCATTTTTTCAAAAGATTTATTATTTTAGTTGGAAATTTATCTGTTTGGTTGAACATTGAACTATAATTTGTAACCTAGAAAGATAAATGTAATCGGCAAAAATTTAACATTAGAAATTAACTAGAAAGACAAATTTTCAACCAAGAAGATTAATTTTCTACCATGAAGATTAACTTTCTACCAAAGGACGAATTCTCAACAAGATACATGAATTTACCACAAAATAGTGAAATTTAAAACTAAACAAGATAAGTTTCCAACTAAAAATGGCCCAATAAAATTCGCAGTTCAAAAAAATACAATTTAAAAAAAAACGTAATTATCTACCAGAAGTATCGTTTGATAGGTTTCAATAGATCATTTCCGTTTTATTTATCGAAAATACTATAGAAAAAAAAAAAAAAAATTCAAATTTTGAGCTAAACGATGTGAGATACGAGAAAAAGTCTTAAAAGCAATTATAGCTTTCAAAAAGTCCTACAAAAATTTATGTAACCATTTTTTGATAGTACTTTGAATTTTGGTTTCATTCATTGAAAATACTATGGGAAAATCCAAAATTCAAATTTTGAACCAAAGCACGCAAAATACGAGAAAAAGTCGAGAAAAAGCTTTGAAAAATTCCTACAAAATTTCTTTCGACCATTTTTGAATAGGACTTGTCATTTTGGGTTTACTTATTGAAAGTACCTACTAATTCAGAATATCAGAAATCTAAATTTCGTACCAAACGGCGTGAGATAAGGAAAAAAATGTCAACAAGGAATTGCAGTTTTTAAAAAGTCCTACAAAATTTATTTGAATCATTTTTTTATAGGACGTGTTATTTTGGTTTTATATATTGAAAATACCATGAAAAAACTCGTAGATTCAAATTTTGAGTGAAACGACGTAAAATATCGGGGAAAAGTTTTTGGAAGAATTTCAGCGTTGAAAAATTTCTACAACATTTCTTCAGAACATTTTTCGACAGAACTTCTCAATTTTAATTTATTAATCGAAATTGATATGCAAAAATCGAAAATTCCAATATTACGCCAAAAGACGCCAAATACGTAAAAAAATGTATTTTTAGCTCAACTTTGCGAGCCACCAAAGATTAGTAGAAAATTACCAAATGGATAAGTAGAGATATTTTCTGTAATTCAATAATGGAAAGCAACTAATTGCTTCATACAAATAAATTTATTTAGGACTGTACATAATAATTAGAAAAAGGTTATTGAAATGAAAAACGTGAAAAGTAGCCATGGCTGACGTTCTTAGAGTACTGTAGCTCATACGCGAGCTTTTTATGGTATCTGATCGTGCAGTTTACTTGAAAAGTTGAGAAATTAACGAAATCTAACATTAGAAAATATAACCTGTTACGTGTAGTTGTCACTTGCGTGCGGTTAGATACAATTTTTAGGTTATGTCGTTATGACATCGGCGCCAAAAATTGGCGGCCATTTTCTTTAGTCTAACATATGACCCCAAAAAGAAGATCATGTTGATCCAAATGGACTAATGATCTGTCCATTTGGATCACCATGATCTTCTTTTTTGGGTGTTGCTCTGCAACAAAATTGATCCATTTTTTTACTGTGCATATAAAACCATTTTGAAAAAGAGTTGTGTTAAATATTGTGCGAAAGTTCAAGTGAAAGATTTCAGAACAAATTTACATGCATATTCCAAGAAGTTCAAATTATAAACTCTTATAAAAGTGACCTACTCTTGCATAGTTTCTCCTACTTCTCTTGAAAATGTATTCAACTGTTTCAGCTGATAGAAAAGAAAATACCATAAACATAATATTGCCAGTATGTAATGTCTGTATTTCAAAAAAATTATTACATAAACAACATAATTTTAAAACATACATCTTAGAGATATGAAAGGCTATTGACAATATCATCGCGTGTGACGTAAAAACACTTACGCGTTACATTATCGTTGTGCCTACGATAACGGCCCGATAAGAATTACTTTCCAGAGTCTGATCCAGAACCTCCATGATGATTATTATGATTTGGAGGGTAAGGAGCAGGAGCGTATGAGTGAAAATATCTTTCATATCCAGATCCAGAACCTCCATAATCATTTTTAGGATGTGGATAGAAAGAAGGAGGAGCGTATGAGCCTTGATGAAATTCAAATTGGTGATACTCGTATAAGTCCCTCGCATCTCTTTCATAATCGACTGGTCGAGTATGCTGGAAAGGTGGAATTAGTTGGACGGGATCCTTGACGATAATTTGGCCCAAAGTTGGTCGAGTAAGCACCCGAGCTTCCGCCACAGCAGGTGAATCAGTGCAACTTGGCTTTCTGTTCAAATTCCTTACTTTCGGTTTCGAGATTTTTCCTTTTGGTGCTATTGAAGGGTCGACATTCAGATCTATATTACGGAAGTCCTCAGCATTTGTAGAAGAAGACTCTGCTTTCTTCTTCCTAAATACTCTTGGGGTAAATGATGCTTCTGTAAAAATACAAATATATAAAAATGTAGATGAAACTCATCATGTCTTATCCGAAGGATCTCAGAGATTTTCACCAAGGATCTATATTTGCCAAGTATCAAAAAAAAATTATTATTATTATGCTTACCAGTTTCACTGAAGAAAAGTATGAAGAAAAGGAGAAGAGCACCAAAGAAGGGCCTCATTTTCTTTTAACGCGGATAAAACTGTCTCTTTTCGAATCTTGTAAGGAACAACGTATGATTTTTTAGGAATCCGCCAGCTCATATATATACTAGACGTTTGATGTACATTTGTAGCGAGGGAAGGGAGAAATAGGTAGGGGGATGAATACTTAATAACTTCTTATTTATTATCCTCGGAGATTTTCATATTCTTCCAAGATTACGATGTACTAGCAAGTTATTAAATATTTCATAACTGCGTTATAGGTTGGGGGTACACGTGTCATTAAAATAAGTCTTTGTATAACAAATACTACATTTTCGATAATGCATATTTGAGACTTTAACAGAATTAGGTGAAACTTCACTATGCATGTTAAAAGTTTTTTGAACACGAGTTTTTATTTAAATGAACTTAAAGGAAGTAAAATAAGTCGTTTTTAACTTAACCATTCAATAATGCGATAGAAAATTACACTACCTCGATAGCACAAAAGTTTCCCTAAATAGTCCTGAAATATTCCAGTGGAAAGTTAGGAGAATTCTAAAAAATTTTCCAGGAAGGATTAAACGGAAAAAACTTTTTATGAAAATATTCTTTTTGAAAGAATCATATAAATATATGTATGATTTCTAACATTATCAGCCAGTTAATAAAATATCTCACATGCTCTAAAAGTATGTTTTTACTTATAATTTCAACTTTTGTGATCGTAAATGAGCGAAAGTAATGTAAAGACGTAGGTTTAAAGCGTTTGAGATAAGGTTTACTCACTGATAACGATAAAAAATACATATTTCTATATTTTAACCGTTATCTCAAATGAAATATTTTCATAAAAAAGTTTCAAATTTTTATGCTCCATTTATATACCATTTTTAATTTTCATAATAACAAAAATTTCCTATGTATTCTTCTAAAGTTAGTACTAAGCGTATTACAATTATTCAAATATATTATCAAACCAGTTTTTAAACATACTTCAAATTTTGATAACAATGAAAAATAAGTAAAGAAGGACATAACTATGTTACACAAATAATTCTTAGTTAAAAAATACATTTTCTCATATTTCAAATACCAATTTAAAGAATAATAATTAACGATTGAGATATGAACTTGAGATAAATCATAATAATTTACGAGTGTACAGAATTATGTAATTTTTTAGGTCGTGTCTAGATTAACCGAAATTTGGTGGGCGTAGAACAAATATTTTCGGTTTGCCTATAGCTCCCTTAATATTCATGATTAATTTCTTTCAATTATTGTAATTATTTATCGAAAGTATGCAATGCCTGAACACTTATTATTATATATGATAATCTATAATCTATTATTTCATTCACGGGAAAAATTAGCATTGGTTCAAGAAAATAATGGTATGAATACGGACTATACAATATTTTCACGAACATATGAAATTTTTCTTCTCTCAAGAAAGTGTACTTGAATAAAAAAATCGAGTTACTTCAATTTAGTACTATTTTGTTGAAAATTAATTTTGTTGCATGTAAAATTTTCCGCTGCTAAAGTTCACATGCTATTTGGCGAAAGTATATTCTACGATGGAATAAAAGCTGTCGTCTGCTCCGTCCTTGGCAGCAATAAGAAAACGAAAAAGTGTGGGTGAAGTCGAGCTATAAATCAGGACACCAGATTTACAACAACTTTTCGCTTACTCACTTATTATTTTAAAAATTATGAGACTTATCGCCGATAAATTAAAACATATTTTTTGTCAATGAAAATGAAGAACATAACATAGCAACAACCATCGTTTGTTTTCGAACAAAAAGAAAAATAGGAATCACATTAATTTTGAGGTTGAAGCATTAAGAAGATTTTCAATATGATAAATAAGCATGTTGAAATTAATTCAATATAAAATTGAATTTCAATATTGCCAATTAAAAATCAATCCCAATGTAGAAGTATATTTCAAATTCTTATGTAAAAAATTGTTCCATAATTAAAGTGTCAGGACGGAAATTCCTACCTAACAACTTGTGAACTGTGGTAAAGATCACAGTGAATGTGGCGACTTTTCGTCACAAAAAATACATTTTCATTTCTCTGCGAAAAGTGCAATTATTTGTTAAATGAAATTTAATAAGTGAAATGTTTTTTAACAGTTTGAAAATACGAAATTATGTCAGTTTCGTGTTCACTGTTTCATTGAAGAGTTTCCAATTATAAAACATCCTGATGGCTATAATCTGGTACTTCGAAGCAGAAAGCTTTTACACAAAATATAAATTTCTTTGTACAAAACTTTTAATTTCATTGCGCTAAATAATGATATCAATTCTATTCTCTTTGTAGCTCGAACGTGATTACGAAAAACTGTTTGAAGGTAGAATAGCTAAAGGATCTGCAGACAATGAATTTAAGATAGAAAATTTTAATGATGCATAGAAAAGTATATTTTAAAATACAACAAAGCAAATTTTTTAATTCAATTGGAATTTTTTATAAAATTTCTTTAGCAGGTGTTCATGATCTTACGCTTTTGACGCTTATTTCTGGTTTATGTCCACCAGAATGTCGAATAAGGGGATCAAAAACCAAACTTTGGGAATCATCGATTCCCGAATCGTCTAAAGGATTTATCTTGCACGTCAAAGTAAGAATTTGTACAATATTAATATTCAAAAACTTACGACACTAATAAATGTTTCTTAAAGCAAAGTATAGTGTATCGTTACAGCCATACGTAATTATTGTGGGACCAACGCTTGAATCGATACAGTCTTCTTACATCAATGCGGATAAAACATTATACAAAGTGGATTCGCCTTGTAAAGCAGTTGACATTTGTTATAAGATTTTCCACGCTTTCAACGCTAAATACCCACCGGAAAGTGAGCAGGTTTGGCTATTATTACAACAAAACTTATATAATTATAAAACTGAACAAGTGAAAAAGATAAAGGGAGTAATAAGGCTGGGCCGCAAATTTAAAACAATGGTTTAAGGCGACAAAGTGACTGCTTGTCTAACTTATTCTCCCTACATGAAAAACTTTTTTGTTAATTTTAAGATTTATGTTTCAAGTAAAATCGCGTCATTTGTTCGTTTTTAAAAATGGTTTTTTTCTTAACCCAAATTGATGTTCTACAAAATAATTTTGTTACTAAACACCAAAGAAGTGTACTGAATGTAATTTAGATAATGTGCATTAAAAAAGCTTTTTTTAAGCAATTCTACGCTCAAAAATATTGCTAAGCGATATTTTCATACTTATAGATCCCATTTTCATAATTGACGATTAAGGTTCAAGTAAAAATACTTTTTCCTAAAAGTATAAAAGTTATTGAAAGCGAATTGAGAGAAAATGCCTTAATCATACATTAAGAACGAGGTTTGACATAAATTTTCCTCTGATTGCTTCGATTTTTGTCGCATATTCTATTTAGCTTTGGGGAACATTTTTTTTTCATATGCACTAGATAAACCGGAAATAACTGATAGAGACAAAAGTGAAATTCGGGCAATGGTTTACGATTCAGAAAACCCCTTTTCGAATTTGCTCACGGATTATAAAAGAGAGCAGGCTCTTGAACAGAGTACTTGCTATATTAAACCTATATTGTACTTCATGGGTGACACTTTAGAAGGTAAACATATAAATCAAGTGTACCCCTTGGTTCCAGGAAAAGCTATGGGCCAAAAAGTATAAATAAAAGAATTCTTGCAAAAACTATTCCAAATGCCTTCAGCATTAGATTCTTTCCTCAATTATATGCACTCATTATCTGCAGATTCTGTGAATATATCAAACGTTATTCAGGGTTCTCTCCATAACAATATTTGCTTGAAATTTCCGGGAAAAATAGTAATGGCAGTTGGTGTATACTTTGACGAATGCGAGGCAAATACTGCAATAGGACCACATGCTGGATTTCATAAAATAGGATCAGTACATATGTACACTGTTAAAAATTTGGGAAGTTTATTTCCGAAATGTAGGGTAACGCTACAATACATAATGTTGTAGTTTTCAAATGCAACAGATCATGCAGCGATACATGGGTCGGATGAGGCGCATGCGCACAATTTTCGACTTATAAACGCTACAATACATGTATTGGAATTCTCGTCGGTGACTTCACGATTTACGACGCTTACAATACATGTATTGCAATTTCGGCATTCCAATACCGTGTTTGCAATTTTGCCTCACGCTTGTATTGTAGAAGTGTTGGAGAATTCCAAACATTTTTAACAGTGTATATCATTACTTTGTGTACCACCTGAGTTCAGGTCAAAATTAGAGAATATTTTTTTATCTCTCCTTTTTCTAAGTACTGATTTTGAAGAACAGGGACCTCAAGCGTCATTTGCACCAATGATACAGGAATTCAAGGAATTAGAAAAAGAACCTGTTTTTGTAAGGGAAGATGGTGTAGAAATCTATATTTGTTTCTTAATATTTATAGCAGATAACCTTGGTGTTCATCAAGTCACAGGATTTGTAAAAAGCTTTTCCGCTAATCACCCTTGCAGAATGTGTAAAGTAGCTAAAAATGTGATGCCAAAGCAAACCATTGAAGATGAATCTTCATTACGGACAGTGCAAGACTATGAAAACGATGTGAAACTGAATGATGTTTCCAAAACTGGCATATCGGGAAGGTGCAAATTTAATGTACTAGAATCGTTTCAATTATTAAAAACGTATTAATCAATGTGCACTGCCCCACCGAGGACAAAGACGA
>CAKNYM010044644.1:1736-15563 GCA_932195095.1 Andricus curvator | reverse complement strand
ACTCATTAAAATATGTAATCATTTTTACATTCTCATCATTTATGATTGAGGAAGTATTATAATAGGTCGAAATTTCACACCTCAGTTTTTGAACGAATCTCCACGTTTTGAGACCCCCTAAAGCCGAAAATCAAGTTTTGGCGATGGCGTCTGTCTGTCTGTATGTCCGTAAACATGATAACTCTCGAAACAAATGAACGGATCAAATCGTCGAGCTTTGGCACACTTTTTTTGTATTCTAAAAGAAAGAGCGAGCGTGTTAACCACGGACAGATACGTGGAGAAATTTTAAAAGAAGAATTGAAGCTTTTTAAAATATCTACAATTTCTCCCTCAACCATTTTTTGATAAGACTTGATGTTTTGGTTTTATTTCTCGAAAATAATATGCAAAAAATCCTACAAAATTTCTTCTGAGCATTTTTTGTGAGGATTTGTCATTTTCGGTTCTATTTATCGAAAATACTATGAAACAAAAAAAATGCAAATTTTCGGCAAACCCGCGTGAGATACGGAAAAAAGTTGTATGGTTAAATAGTTTTGAAAAGATTCCAAAATAATTTAAAACATGAAAAGGTTTAAAAACATGTAAAACAAAAAGTAGATTGTTTAAGATTTTGAACACAAAATTTAGAAGCTTTCTAAGCATTTGGAAAGGTTTCAAAAGCATAAAAAAATTATAGAAAAATTCATGTTCCAAGATAATAAAAAAATTGGCATTAGCTTCCGGGAAAATTTTTAATTTATTTTTCTAAAGAAATTTTTGAGAGAATATTAAAAAAATCTCAGAACACATTTTGATGTATAAATTAATGTTTCTAGCTTAACATTGCTTAAAATTATATAATTTTGAAAATTGATGAATTTTTTGATTGATTCTTCTATTCAACATTTCGACTGAGATTTTTTTCTTTATTGACCGAAAAATCTTTCTTGGTTAAAAATTCAACTCTTTTTTTTCAAAATTTCTTTTTTTTTTTGTTTTGAAAAGTAGTCTGTTTTTTTGAGGCTTGAGTTAATAAAAAGAAAACAGAAGTGCAAGTAGTAAAACATCTGGAGCCGGTAATATGAAACATATTATTTGTGAAAGGAAGAAAAATTATTTTCAAAATTTGTCGAATTCAGTTTAAAAATTTTTGTCGACACTTAAGCAAATGCAATTTTCTGTTTTGGTCCCTGTTCAAACTTTTTAAAGTTAAATTTGAAAATCGATACTCTTGAGTTTGACTCCATGAAAATACTTTATATTCTGATTTTTATGTGTTCGAATAGTATTTTTAATTTAATTTCATAAAAAATTTAGTTAAGCAATACAAAAATGTATGATGTTTGTCATTGAGTTTATAAATTAAGCTAGGAATGAGACTATTCATACTTTTGGACTGAATGTGCAAAATTATTTAAGGATAATTTTGAGAATTGCGATTGTTTGAGAAATAAATCAAAATTATGATTTTATGTAATAAGTGATCAAATCTGGCCAAATGTTTGCTTCCGGAATTTCCCAAACTATGTAAAACATTGCACCAATACATTAAAGATACTGCAGTGGATTTGAGTAAAATATACTGAACGATTTTCCATGAAATAAAATTTCACATATACTTCAACATTTATTATTTAATTTTCAACTTTAAAGTCAAATAACATATCGTTGGAATCGTTATAATTCGCAGATTTCGAATATTGAATTTATAAATTACCAAGTGCCAAATTTAAAAAATCTTATATTCCTCATTTTAATCCTCATTAGATACAAAGGACTCCCGCTGACTGGGATCGACGGCAACAGTTCGGCTGGAATTGTCATCTGCCCGTAATAATATGCAATACGCCTGTAGGATACCTCTGTGACTTTGACAACAGCGCCATCTGACACGCGAACTATTGGGTATCTCGAATTTATTTGGGCAATGTTTATGAAAAAAAACCAGTGAATATCAATTCATTTTAATCAAAAATGTTATTCTTTTGTTTAAATTTAATTGTTTACTATCAGATTTTTCGTTAATATTACATTCAAATTCAAATTTCTTCCCAATAGTTCCAAATTGGTGGCGCTGTCGTAGGTACACAACAGGCGTATTCTTATTTTCGTTATCTTTGGCTCACTCCTTCCTGGCCATTCATTCTACTCTTCGAGTTTTCTTACAATAGACTCAATAGAGTAATATACCATAAAAGGAGGAAATTCCCAAAATTAATTGGGTATAACCAGGTATAGGGACCGTAGGATAGCTATATGAGGATCGTACTAGATTCTAGAACAATGGCCTACAGGTTTTCCCCGAGTTTAAATGAGGGATTTAAACTTTAAATGGCCTTAAATAATTATGGGACGCCTAACAGCGGGTGCCTGAAATATTTGGGTCAAAGGATTTAGGAAAAGTTTTGGAAAATGTGCAAAATCTGTATGTATATTGTAAAAAATGTTTGAAAACTTTTTGAGATTTTTTCGAATTTCAAAAAAGTTAAAAAATAAAAATTTTGTAAAACGAGTGTTTTAAACTAATTTGGGCAGGATACATTTTCTACCAAAAGAAGAGTAATTTTCTATCGAAAAAGACGAATTTTGCACAAAAATATGTACATGAATTTTCAACCAAATAGTTGAATTTCCAACAAAAAAAAATAAATTTCCAACCAAGAAGAGTAATTTTCTATCGAAAAAGACGAATTTTCAACAAAAATATGTACATGAATTTTCAACCAAACAGTTTAATTTCCAACAAAAAAAATAAACTTCCAACCAAGAAGAGTAATTTTCTATCGAAAAAGACGACTTTTCAACAAAAATATGTACATGGATTTTCAACCAAATAGTTGAATTTCCAACAAAAAAAAATAAATTTCCAACCAAGAAGAGTAATTTTCTATCGAAAAAGACGAATTTTCAACAAAAATATGTACATGGATTTTCAACCAAATAGTTGAATTTCCAACAAAAAATAAATAAATTTCCAACCAAGAAGAGTAATTTTCTATCGAAGAAGACGAATTTTCAACAAAAATATGTACATGCATTTTTAACCAAATACTTGAATTTCCAACAACAAAAAATAAATTTTCAACCAAGAAGTGTAATTTTCTATCGAAAAAGACGATTTTTCAACAAAATATGTACATTTAATCGATTATGAGAACACGTATGACATCAAATTCGTTATAAGGGGCCGTGCATAAATTACCTGAAAATTTCTCACGTAAATATCGAGAAAATATTGGTCTTCCGCACTGTATACTACAACAGGTAAAGAGAAGTAGTTATTATACTATGCCTTGGATGCTGGGGTCCTTTAAACTTTAAACAGTCATCCTTAGATATATGGGCGTAAAAATCTTTGATGGAAATTTTAATTTTTTTAATTTAAAAAATTTAGAGATGTTCAATCAGTTAATTGTAAAAATGTTCATCATATCAAATTTTAAGTTGGTACTATTAGTTTTAGTTATGAAAAAGTTTTAAATTTTTAAGGTAAAGACGTGTGGCCTAAACTAAACTATTTAATAGTAAATATTTTTAACTTTATATCAAATATATTATAATTAAATCGAAGTATCTGGGCTAATCGGAAATATTTGTGCTAACACTTTTTATTCGAATAATGTTTGCTTATTAGGGACCTTACTTAAATTACGTAACAGCTCAAGGGGGAGGGAGGGGTCGAGATACTTCGCCCCCCGCCGTCCCCGCCGGGGGGGGGGTTCATTCATGTACGTAATTTTTGAAAATTCGCAAATGAAACAAATAACTCGCAGTAAGTGTACATAAATTTAATATGAATTTAACTGTACGTCAGGGAATTTTATTGGTCAGGGAAAAGTCAGGGAATTAACAAAAAAATGTCTTGTAAAAGTCAGTGGATTTCTATAACTTTACATAACTATCAAGAAGAATAAATATGAATTATTTTTATTCTGTTTATAAAAGATTCTAGGTTAAAATTTTCACAAGTTTAACATCCTGGCAGTTGAATATTAACTTATATATTATTCTTATTAGTAATTTATTTGCCTCGTATTTATATTGCTTTTTTTGCAGTTGCTTCCTCTTGAAGATTATCTTTTGAGTTATACATTTTATTATTTGTTTGAAAATTCAACAATTTATTTAAAATATCATTCTTTTTGGCTGAAAATACAACTGTTTTGTTCCAAATTCGTCTTTGAGGGTTAAAAATTCAAATATTTTCATAGAAAATATACTTTTTGTTCAAAATTCACATCTTAGTGTTGAAAATTTACCTGAATTCTTTTTTGGATGAAAATTCAACTATTTTTTTGTAAATTTGCCTTTTTAATTAAACAATTTATCTATTTTAGTAGTAATTGCATCTGTCTTGGATAAAAATGCAACTGTTTGGTTGAAAATTAATCTTCTTTGCTTAACTTTGTTAAGAAATAATAACTTTGTTAAGAAATAACTTTTTTGTTGAAAATTAATATTTTTAGTTGAAAATTCATCTTATTGGTTAAAAATTTAAGTTCGACAATTTCACAAAATATAGATATTTTGTGAAATGTCGTCTGTTTGGTGTTAAAATTCATTTTTTTTTATGAATTTTCATTTTTTAGGTTGAAATATTAACTATTACACTTTGTTGTTCCGAAGTGATCTTTTTATGTGGAGAATTCAATTGTTTTGTTGAAAACTCAACTTCTTTTTTAAAGTAATCTTTTATAGTGGAAATTTCATTTTTGTACAATAAATAAATAAATTTGAAAATTTTAATTTTGTATCTTAAGTATTGTTTTATTCCGTATATCAAATACCCTATTTTAATATTTATTTTAATATTAATCGTCAGGGGAAATTAGAAATTGGTCAATGAAAAATCAGGGAATTTTGCAAAGCATATATTATCTTAAATATAAAAAGTTTCCATTAGTTTCGTCCCATATCTTATTATTTCTCGAAACCATAAATTAATTACAGTAAGAGGAGGGGGGAGGGTAGAAATATTTTGTTACGGCCTGTTACAGGGTTTGGGGGGGGGGGTCTTGGAGACGTCCTATAATCCGTTACGTAATTTAAGTACGGCTCCTTACTAATTCTCGTCATTTTATAAAACATTGAGGACATTCATCTTCAAAATTAGTGCAAGGAAATTAAAGTATATACTTATCCAAAAGCTATACTTATCCAAAAAATCTGCCCGCCACGCGGGCACATTCACATCGCCCGCTGCGCGCGCGGCTCGCAAGTTTGAGCGCGCCTAGGGTGCGCGACTATGGTTCTCGCGCTTCGCGTTTGATACTGTATTTACCTCGCGCTACGCGCTCGGTCGTTGTATTTCCCCCACATTTGTGCACAGACCTTTTAAAATTAAAAGTCAAAGTATCGACAACTGTAATTTGGTGATTGTGAATTCTCTTTTGTTAAAGCTTCTTCGCGGCTTTAACGAATACATTCTCATCACGTACCTCGTGCTTCGCACTCGATTTAGTCCAAAATGCGAAATTTTCTACATTATTTTCAACACTATTATGTCAAATATATATTACATTTATTTATGTACCTCGGCCTTTGATTGCTTATTCAGATATTGCAAAATAAAGTACAAATTTTATTTACCATGATTACTTTAATATTTGTTTCTTATTTTGCATTATATTTCATTCTCAGCTACCGTTAAAATTTTATATCATTTCAATAAATGTATATTATTACAATTCATAGTATGGATTGATATTGCAAACAGACGTATTTTCCTTGTCTTGTTTTTATACTTGAAAAAAGTGCGCATCCTACAAAAAAAACAAAACAATTCTGTCATTATGCATTTTATTGCAACTTGTGTCGTTTTTCCATATATTGTAATTTGTTTATGTTCAATGTTATTTTTTACGATTTGAACCAAAAATATGCATCCTAGCGTAAAGTGGTTCTAAGAAAATTTGTAAATGTATAATTTAGGCGAAAAACTTTGTTAGATAAAATATTATTGTATCGTGTATCGTTTTTCCAAAAAGTTAATTTTTTTATTTTAAATGTACTTTTATAACAAAAGTTTATAAGAAATTTTTAGCTCCTTTCTGAGTGAACAACCTTTATCTATTAATTTTTTTCGTGGCTTCTGTCGTTTGTCCAAATTTATTTTATTCTTAAATCAGTTTTTTACAAATGAAACAAAATCTACGCGTCCCATCAAAAAGTGATTCATAACAAATTTGTAGATCTTTTTTGAATGCACGATTTTGTCTATTCATCTTTTTTCGTATCTTGTATATTTTTACCGCAAACTGGAATTTTTGATTTTTCATAATTTTTTTGTGCGATAAAAATTTGAATTTTCGATTTTTCAAGAAAATTGAAAAAAGTCTTATAACAATATAGTAGGATGTTAAAAAAAAACATTTTTCTTTTCTTGAATTTTTTTCATATCGTGCGTTGTTTGGCTTAAAATGTTCATTTTCGTTTGTTTTTTGGAATTTTGTAAATGCTATAACTCCAGTAATTTTTGTTTTATCAAAAAAAGCTACTGGGATAAATCGTTTGTCTTTGTGAGTACTACGAATATCCCGACATAGAATTTTTAAATTTCAAAAAAGTGGTCTAAAAAATTTTGAAAAAACGCTCACTTTTTGAATTTTTATCCAAAATGGCTGGCTAACGGACTTGACCTTCACTTTAGGACACTTGAAGAGTATACCAAAGCCCAATCCAATTTGTCAATTCTTTCGAAAGTTATCTTGCTAACAAAATAAAAATCTACATACATACAGACACACACACTCACATACATACATCCTTGCATACACACATGCATTCATACATACACACGTCCACACATACATACATACACACGCATCCAGACATATTCGCGAAAACCTGTTTTTTGGGTTCAGAATGTCTCAAAACATGGACATTTGACAAAAACGGAGAGGGTCAAATTTTACACAAATCTAATACTTTCTCCGATGAGAATGTAAAAAATTTTTGTATACCTCTATTCGTTTTTATCACGCATTATTATTACAGAGTAGCCACTGAAACTCAAAAAAACTTCCAGGTCATTTTCCGGTTTTCCAGGTAAAAAATTACATTTTTCCCAAATAACTTTTAATCATTTTTAATAATTATTATTTAATACTAATCGCTTTGTTATATAAAGTTTCAAAAGAATTACACATTTCACAGCCCAAAGTAATATCGAAACAGGGGAAATAGAGTAATTTTTCAAACAAAAAAAGTCGGCCCGCTGGGCGGGCACATTCTCATTACGCGCTTAGCGCGCGGCTCACTTCGCTCACAAGTTTGAGCGCGCCTAGGGCGCGCATCTATCGAATCTCGGGCTTCGCGCTCGAGACTGAATTGCCTCGCGCTTCGCGCTCGGATATTTATTCTTTGCACTGGGAATGCCCAAATGAAATTTTAGCAAAAACATATATTCTATAGATCGCAGTTCTTTGCATCTGCATACTCTGAATTTTCTACGTAATTGAGCATAGTTAAAGATTAAATTGCTCAAAGCAATTTAATTTTATTTTCTGAACTACCTTCAATAAAAATCAACAATCCTTTCTTCAGACTTCCTTTCCTATCTCGCGTTGTTAAGAAAATTTGTAGGAATTTTTAAAAGTTGAAATTCCTTGAAAAACTTGGAAAATAGAGCTTTTTTATATTTCAGCTTTTTTGACACTTCTTATCTTAACCAAGAACTATAGCCCACCTGTAATTCGCCAATAGTTATATATACTTAATTGTAGGTATATTCCGATGTTCTGTAATTTAATAATAATAGCCTACAGGTGGGATGGCTATGAAATATGCATAAATCTAACTTTACATCTTATAATTTTCGTGAATAATGTTAAAAAATGTCTATGCTGTCAAAGATTACTTTTCAACATTAAACAGTTTAAAAACAAAAATTTCACTATGAACAATTGGAAAAAATATTCTTCAATTCAAAGAAAATTTCTTTGAATTAAAGAAATATATTCATTGGCTCTCCAGCCGAAGAAAAGTTTAATTGATGCAAGTGTCTACAAGTGCCGAAAAAATTTGGTCAATTGTACCGAAATTTCGGTACAAATAGCCCATTTTCCAGCTCTATTTGTACCGAAAAAATCCGCCTATTTGTACCGAAATTTCGGTACCCGTAGCCACGACCTTATTTGATTCAAAGACATTTCTTTAGTTCAAAGAAATGGTTTTTTGTTTGAATAAATATATTTTTTTTAATTTGAGATGATTTTCTTCATTTGGAAGTTTCTTTTGGTTGAATAAAGAAATTATGTTAAGGAAACGGTTTCTTTAATTCTAGACAAATTTTTTTCTCATATTTTCATAAATATTTACAGTTAAAATTAAATGCAATTTTGTTTCAATTTGATTAATATTTATTTCTTTATTGATTGCTAATGACGTGAAATTGACATTTGATATTATAATATTGCTATTTATTGTCCTGGATTCCTCAAACAAAAACAATGTAGCACTATTTTATTCGTAACTTTTTATTAGAACTTAGATTCACAGAGAAAATTTTTATTGTGGAATTATACTGTCTAATTTTAAAAGCTTTGAAATTAAAGTGATTTGACTTAGACAATACGACGATTTCAAGTCGGTTGTGTTTAAAATTGTTCAATTTTTGATGTTTTGATTTTAAAAGTCTTGAAGTTAGACATATTATAAATAATTATAGTCTTTATTATTAGAGTATTTCATCAAGTATATCTAATTATCTCCCTAAATCACTAATTCAGTTTCATAATTTTATAAATCATTTTCGAGTTTTCATTTTTATGACTTTTTTCTGTAAGTTCAGAAATTGGCATTAATCAGAAAAAATATGACAATACAATTTTCTCTATATGTACATATGATATATATTTATTTATTACTTAAGAATAAATCGAAATATTTTGATTTTTTTCGCAATATCGTCTTAAAGAACTTCCGAAAATAGTTAATTTTGGGGATTTCATTATTTAATGACAATGTACATTCTTAATCACTCGGTGATTTAATAAGCACTCAATATAGGAAAAGTGATAAGGGGGGGGGGGGGGGGGCCCAAAACTGTCAGGAAAAAGCGTTCAGTATTTTTTGAACGGCCCCTATATATATGAGGTGTCAAAAAATGGTGTCTTCAAAGTATATATCATTCGACGCAGAATTTCACGAAACGTATAAATCAATAAAGTCTCAAAAAAGTATTTTTGGTGCCTCTTTTTGAAAATCTCAAGAATCAGTTATATCTCTGGCTGGTCTGAAAGATCTAAATTCTAAAATTCAAACAAGAAACCAAAAACTTAATGTAGGAAAGTGTCCTTGAAATTTTTACTCAATATCTTTTGTTAGCCAAAGTAAATTTCCCGAGTACCCCATCCTTTAAATTTAAAGATTTAACCTGGAGAGGTAAAGAAAAGCAGGTATATATTTCGAGCGAGAGGGCGGGGCACTTCTGGTACTCCTGTTAGAAATTAGATCCCAATGGTTTTGTTATTTCTTCTGAAATATTTTATATTTTTTTAAACCGTCATATCTACCTATAATTCTTTGAATTTTTATAATTTCAAAAGAAAATTTGTATCTTGCATAATAAGGTACATAATAAGGTATAATAAGTCAATATGAAATGCGAATTGTTTTATCTTCCATAATAAGGTATATAATAAGGTATAATAAGTCAATATGAAATGCGAATTGA
The DNA here is from genome assembly GCA_932195095.1 of Andricus curvator. NCBI lineage: Eukaryota > Metazoa > Arthropoda > Insecta > Hymenoptera > Cynipidae > Andricus > Andricus curvator. Next base: position 5,902 of record CAKNYM010044644.1, on the reverse strand, counting down.
ATTCTCTGTTATATTAGTTTAAAATTTATAATTTAAGTTGAATTAAAATTGTTACAAAAATTGGTTCTCTGATCGTTATAATTAAATATACAGTTAGCTATTAACTGGTCAAATATATTTAATAAATCATTGTAAAAATGACGTAAAGGATTGAAATTGTACACCCTCTCAACGATACAGACAGAAAATTAAAAGAGTAATAACCATTGCAAAACTAAACATATCAATGAATTTTGTATTGACAGAGAGAATACAAAATTTTTGGTGTCAGGCTTTCAAACAGAGGTTCAACATTTTTTCAACTCAAAAAGTTTAAATTTGGGGCAACTTAAATGTGGCAGATTGAAAATGAAGCTTTAAAAATTCGAAGTCCTCAAATTCATACCAAAAAAAATCCAGCTATTCGTACCGACATTTCTGCAGACGCAGCCACGTCATTAAAAATTGTACACTTCAAAAATTGAAATGTTTAAAATATATAAATAAAATATTAAAAACTAAACATTTACTGATACATGCGAGGATACATGTTCATATTGTTCAAAGTCTAACTACTTTACTATTTCAGGATGTACACTAGTTAGTAGTTATCTCAAGTTCAAAAATGAGCATTTTGAAAAATGATTTTTAAACTCGAGGAAAACATTTCCATTGTTAATTGTAACTAACTTTGGAAGATTGCGGAGGGCGAACTTTCAAAAAAATATTTAAGTTTAAAATTATTCAGTTATTTAGAGGCTTACATGTTTCTGCTTTCTATTCAGGTAAAAGTTGCGCGATTCTTATTTAATCCTAAGGTTGTGCGGATTATTCTATTTTTATTTAAAAAAATATATTTAAGATAAATATATTTAAAAAAATTAACAATTGTGTAATTCCTGAATAAAATTTTGTAAATAAAAACGTACCAAAGAGATTCGTAGAGAATCCTTCAAAGAATAAAATTAAGTGATAAAATAATAACCTGAAATATTGTTTTCTAAAGTTCGCCTAATAATAGGATTATTTTCCTCAAATTTAAGAATCATTTTCAACAATGCTTATTTTTGAACTTGAAATAACTAGTGTACATCCTTATTTATTGCGTCAAATTGGTAGGGTAGCCTGAAAAATTGAACAATTCTGGCCCTACTGGCGTTTGACTCCAAATAATAAACTATGATGCAATTATACCTTCAAAATTAAATTATTTTCAACCAAATAAGAAACTTGTTTTGTATTTGTATTGTAATCTTATCATTTTCAATGTCACTCATAAAATGTTTAAAAAAATTTCAATCATATAAATCAAACTGTTCACAATTTAATACTTTTAAATACAACCCGTTTCAAAATGAAAGCATTCTTAGTTGAAATAGTATAATTTTAGGGTCTTAAAAATTAGACGTAGTATGCGTAAAAATAAAATAATAAAAAATGTGCAACTTCACAATTTGAAGAGCTTAAAATTAAAAATGCAACAGTATCGAAAGTCGAACTATTTCACAATTCTGCAGTTATTTCATTTTAAATATAAAGGCTCAATAGATGCAATTTTTTTAAATGTAAACTTCCCCAATCAAATCATATCAACTTCAAGTGCTGAAAATGGAAGGACAATTTCATTGTCAATGAATGTAAAATTTCAGATATGTAAATCGTTTGAAGTTAAACAATTTTGAATGAGGTCGAAGTGAATAAAAAAAATTACGTTATCTTTTCTTGTTTCTATTCTGGCGTATTCTGTTATAAACGTAACAATACATTCACTCGGTTTTGGTTTACGCGTTACGTTATTCAAAATAGCAAAATTCACGTCGAAATTATAATTTGTTAATTACACTGCAATTCTGAACAATATATTATGCAAATCGTTCTGTCTTTTATATAATTATTATTAAAAGGTAAACGGATCATATTACAGAAAAACCATAAAACGAAAATTCTAATATATATATATATATATATATATATATATGTATATAATTATTTATAGTTGAATCTGAACGGAATTTATTTTCATTAAACAATGATAAATATTCTTCTGTTTATTTATTGTTATTGACCTCGATCGCCGGGTAAGACAGACTTCAAATTGCTCTAGTGATCATGAATATTTTCAGAAAACTCTATTATCTACTGAAATTCATTTCGGCGACAGCGCCTCTGTCGCCGATTTTACTCACGAAGACTGTTAAGAGGGGATAGATACTTCAGCGGGTAGAGAGGCACAGCGGGGAGGGTTAGGATTTTCGCCGAGAGCGCCGTCTACATTTATCCTACCCTACTAATAATTCTATCCCCACTCCGCCGTCACTTGCCGCATCTAGGTCTATAATATCTTTGCATTAATGCCGCTTTGAAAACCAGATTTATTATCTCATCTGGAAAACATCGTGTGATCACTAACAGTATCACCTTTCAGAGAGGTGTGTTTCAGGGCGACACGATGAGCCCTCTCCTCTTTTGCCGCACATTATTGCCACTATCTCTCGCACTTCGCCATTCCGAAGGGTATCTCTGCAGCAAACCTGGAAATCGAAAGCATAAGGTCACTCATGTATTGTACATGGATGATCTTAAGATCTATGCTAGGAATCAAGAGAAACTACATCTAGCTCTGAAAATTGTCAAAGAGTACCCTCAAGAGATTGGAATGGAATTCGGGTTAGAGAAATGCGCCAAGGTTAATTTGAAAAAAGGAAAACTTAATGGCATCCCCGAAGATCCTGAGCTCGTTGACAGAAGCGCTATACGACACCTTTGCGCTGGAGACACCTATACATACCTGGGCGTGCCACAGAGTCGCATTCAGGACGTGACATCTATAAAGGATACTCTCCGATGCAGATACAAACGTCTCATCCGGCAGATTTGGTCTTCCGAACTGTCGGCGAGAAACAAAGTATCTTGCAACGAACATGCTTGCCGTCCCGGTAGTACTCTATTCATTTTGAGTGGTTCCATGGACGAAGGACGAGCTCAGATTCCTTGATATCGGGACGCGAAAGGTTTTGCACATGAACAAGAGTATGCACCTTAAGTCTTCTGTTCCGTGACTTTACATCTCACGCCGCCTAGGTGGTTGCGGAATACTGAATCTTGAATGTCTTCACAATAGAATTATTCTGGGTACAGCACATATAAATGCAAATGGACGAGACACTCTTTTTAAAACGGCCAGGAAACACAAAGAAGTGGGCAAAGGCCCCGTTTCTGTGTAAAGCAGCGGAGGAGGCTGCTGAAACACTTGGCCTTGACTTCAATATCTGGGTTAAGCAAAATTCATGAAACATTATCCATTTCGACTACTCACGCCTGAAGGCCCGGATCAAGAAAGCACAGGAGAAAAACTTTCGTGAACAGCTCCTCGACAACAGGATGCGCGGCATCTTCCACAGAAATGTGGAAGATGAGTCGATGTCGTATGAGCTAACGTTTGCTTTCCTTAGATCACCTGGATTGAAGTCGGGCACGGAGGGCTTCATTTTGGCATGTCAAGACAGTGTCATTTCCACTCTAGCATACCGTCGCCACATTTTGATCCAAGATATTCCCGATGATAGCTTCAGAGCGTGTCATGCACATCCCGAGCATGTAGGACACATACTATCGAGTTGTCTGACTCATGCGGGAACGACCTACATCCAAAGGCACAATGCGGCACTAAGAGTGCTTTATTACCATCTCTGTCACTCTTATTGGCATTAGCCCAAATACCTCTCCGCTAAACGCTCCTAGAGAAATAGAGTCAATTGTCGAAAATGAGAAGTGCTGCATATACTGGAAGTTCATATTCTCGACAATTGTTTCTGTTGCGCACTCGAGGCCCGAAATAGTTCTCCTTGACTTCGAGAAACGAACCATGTTCGTTATCGAATTTTCGGCACCAGCTGACAAAAACGTCACAGCCGAGGAGAAAGAAAAGAGAGGTATAAAGACCTTATAAGGGAGTTGCGACGGTTATACCCGGAATATTCTGTTAAACTAATCGTCTTGATCATCGGCGCTCTTGGAGGTGCCAAGGTTTCACTGGGTAATAGCCTCAAAATCATCCCTGCGTGTCAACAAAATGCTGAGACACTTGCAAGGAAAATGCAGAAGGCGGTCGTCCTTGGGTCGCTTCGTGTCAGAGTAGCACCCGCTCCCGGCGAAATCCTTTGGTTGTCCTTATGACAAACTTTTAA
>CAKNYM010044643.1:94726-112956 GCA_932195095.1 Andricus curvator | reverse complement strand
CAATTGGTTACTTCTCAAATAGATACGCTTCCAATTGGTTACCCTTCAAAAAGAGAATCTTCAACTTGATTACTTCTCGGGTATAGATGATTCCAATTTATTACTTCTCAAGTAGAGATTATTACAATTAGTTACTTCTCAAATATATATGCTTCCAATTGGTTATTTCTAAATAGATGCTTCCAATTGGTTACTTCTAAGGAGATGCTTCCAATTGGATACTTCTAAAGAGATGCTTAAAATTGGTTACTGCTCAAACAGAGATTATTCCCATTGGTTACTTCTCAAACAAATATGCTTCCAATCAGTTACTGCTCAGATAGACATGCTTCCAATTGTTTACTTCTCAAATAGATACGCTTCCAATTGGTTACATCTCAAGTAGTGATGCTTTCAATTTGTTATTGCTTAAATAGCAATGCTTCACATTGGTTACTTCGGAAATATAGATGCTTCCAATTGGTAACTTCAGAAATAGAGATGCTTTTATTTGGTTACTTCTGAAATAGAGATTCTTTTAATTGGTTACTTATCAAATAGAGATGCTTTTAATTGGTTACTTCTTAAAAAGAGATGCCTGCAACTGGTTACTTCTCGAATACAGATACTTCCAATTTGTTATTCTCGAATAGAGATGCTTACAATTGGTTACAAATTTAAATCAAATAGCAATTCGACACGCAGTAAAAATTCTTCAAAACTTACAGGATTTACAGTTAAAATAAGGACACTATAACTTTTCTCTAAAGATTATCGAACTTTCTGCAGAAGTTTACACAATTTTCAGTAATGTTATAAATTTGCGGATATTTCGACAACATTTAATGAACTTTTCTGCCAAGCTGATAAGTAATAAAAAGTGCCATTAAGATCTCCTGTAGGATAGTGTATGTCTTTATGCCCTTTATGGTAAGGATTGACTTTATAGGACCTTATGTAGTTAAATTTTAGGGTATAATGCAATAAGATTTACCGCAGTGCTATGAAGCATATTGGCAGTTAATGCCCCACCCATTCGTATAATAATAATAATAATAATAATAATAATAATAATATCCAGCTAAAGTACTAGGTATAAGACAAATCAGTACTTGAGTACAAACTTTTCCTAATTTTTTTTAAAGTCCAAATAGTGACAAAAGTACTATAAAAGTTACATTTGATTTGTTTCGAAATGTTTACAAGTGCCGGAAAACTTGCCGGTAACCTAATTTTTTGTTGAGCAGGACAAAAGTACTGAAAAAATCGCTTTTTTCGAAATTTTGTACTTTTGTCCTAAGAAAGTCGTGTTAAAACGCGACTTTAGTACTATTTCAGCAGTCATTTTTTCGGACAAAAGTACCGGAAAGGTCTCACTTAATTTTATTTTCAACATTTCACGAGTCCTACATAGTGTTTGGGATAAAAGTACTAGGAAAGTTCCAATTGATTTTTGTATAGAAATTTTTACAAGTGCCGAAAGAGCACTGGAAAAGTCCCACTTAATTTTTTTTGAAATTTCATGCTGTTGTCTTAAGAAAGTCCTGTTGAAACATACATATATTGAAATTTTCTGGTACTTTAGTACTATTGCAGCCGTACTTTTTTGGGACAAAAGTCCCATCAGCACTTGTAAAAATTTTGAAAAAAATCAAATGGAACTTTTCTAGTACTTTTGTCACTATTTGGACTTTTTAAAAAATGAAATAAAGTTGGTACTTAAGTAGTGATTTGTCTCATACCTAGTACTTTAGCGGGACTTTATCCTGGATCCCGATGGGATCCCACTAGGACTTTTTTTACTCCGGTATCTTCAAACTGTAAGCTTTAATGAAAAAGTCTGTAAACTCTACAAAAATTATACGTAAATTTAGAAAATTACTGAAAATTCTGTAAAATCTGCCAACTTTACAGAAAAGCTATTCTGTCCCTATTTGAAGTGAAAATCCTGTAAATTTATCAGAATCGTCTTTCTTCGTACTCGAATTTCCCATTGTCATTAAATGAAATTTCGGACAAATACAGAGTATCCTAAACAATGGCGAACTGAAATTAATTAAAAATTAAATGATTTTATTTATAAATCTTTTTAGATCCCAATTTAGATCTTTCTGACTGAAAATGATTTAAACTTAAACTCTACAGAATTGAAATTTAAAATAAGATCGTAACTTTTTTCAATCAAATAAAAATCAATTCACGGGAATTCAGATTTCCTGAAAGAATAAGGTAAGGTGTCACGAAGAAGCAGGAACTGGCGTTGTATACTTGCTCGATGCCTCGTGTCGTAACCGTTATGTACTACCGGTTTCTTGCGCAATAACGCGGAACGAAGCTATACACCGTTTTATATGTTCATAACTCGTAAACGAGAGAATCTTCATACCGCCCGATATGCATGCGCAAAACGGTGGCAAGGGCGGGTCAAAGGCTATCAAAAAATCAATTTATTCATAGGGTTCACAACCCATGAAATAAAATTATTAAATTATTTTCAATTGATTTTAAATATTAGCTGACAGCCATCATTATGAAGAAAAAAATCTGTGTTTCGTTCTACTTTCTTGCAAGTCAGAAATCGATCAATTTCAATATCCTTGAACGACTGTCACTCGAATGTTTCCACTACTACAACTGCTTTTATCGATTGAAAGTTTTCTTCTTCGAAAATTACTTGCATAATAAAAAGATATTAATTATCAAAGTATTAGTAAAGATTTAAAATTAATAGAGAATATTTTTTTTAACAATACAAGTAATAACGTTTTCTAGTACATAATACCACTATTTGTAAATTCGAAAATATTGCAAATAATCTTGAGGTATGTGAATTACGACATATGAGTATATAGTCACTCATCGCACCACGTGAGAGGTATATGAATAATCAATAAATCGTGAAATATTATTGAACAGTATTTCTCGTGATTCGTCTGAAACGTCAATTCCGTTTTAACGAGACACGCTGTACATGCGAGGAATCTATGAACATTTTGATGTTGAATTCCGCATTGGTAGGCGAGCCTGCTTGCTATTACTGTGTTGCGTAAGCAAAACGGCCATCACCGTAGCTACGGTAAATAATTAGTATTTAATGGAATTATTGTAGAAACTGCAGAAGATCGTAAAAAGTCCGAAGTCACAGAACTCTCAAGTTTGTCATGTTCATAGATTGTAAACATTTGATACTTCCAATTGGATACAAATTGTATTTAACTACTTTCAATTTTTTGTGGAACAAACTTGATTACTTTAAACTTCCAATTGGTTACTTCTCTAATGGATATTCTTCCAAACGGTTAATTCTCAAATAGAGTTGCTTCCGATTGGTTACTTCTCAAATAGAGATGCTTCCAATTGGTTACTTCTCGAATGGATATTCTTCCAAACGGTTAATTCTCAAATAGAGTTGCTTCCGATTGGTTACTTCTCAAATAGAGATGCTTCCAATTGGTTACTTCTCAAATGGATATTCTTCCAAACGGTTACTTCTCAAATAGAGATGCTTCCAATTGGTTACTTCTCAAATGGATATTCTTCCAAACGGTTAATTCTCAAATATAGGTGCTTTCAAATGGTTACTTCTCAAACGGATATTCTTTCAAGCGGTTACTTCTCAAACGGATATTCTTCTAATCAGTTAATTCTCAAATAGAGATGCTTCCAATTGGTTACTTCTCAAACGAAGATGCTTCCAATCGGTTACTTCTCAAAAAGAGATGCTTCCAATTGGTTAATTCACAAACAGAGATTCTTCCGAGTAGTTACTTCACAAATGGAGATGCTTTCAGAATGGTTACTTCTCGAAATAGAAATGCTTCCAATTATTAATCACTTCTCAAATAGAGATGCTTCTAATTATTTACTTCTCAAATAGAGATGCTTCCAATTTTTATAGAGATGCTTTCAATGGGCTACTTTACAAACAGTGATGCTTAAGAATGGTTACTTCTCAAATAGAGGTGCTTTCAAAGGGCTACTTCACAAATAGATATGCGTTTAATTGATGACTTCACAAACAGAGATGCTTCCGAGTGGTTACTTCTCGAAATAGAAATAGCTTTCAAATGGTTACTTCTCAGAAAGTGAATATAGTGATGCTTCCAAATGGTAAATTCTCTGAAAGAGACGCTTCCTCTTCTTTACTTCTCGAATAGAGACGCTTTCAAATGGTTACTTTACAAATAGAGATGCTTCCAATTATTTACTTCACAAATAGAGATGCTTCTAATTAGTTACTTTTCAAATAGAGAGGCTTCCAAATGGTTACTTCTCAAATATGAATGTTTCCAATTAGTTCCTTCTCGAATAGACATGCTTCCAATTGGTTACTTCATAAATAGAGATGTCTTCAATGGGCTACTTTACAAAAGATGTTTTTAAGCGGTTGCTTCACAAACAGATATGCGCTCAACTGTTTACTTCACAAACAGAGATGCTTCCCTCAGATAGAGATCCTTTCAATTGGTTACTTCACAAATAGAGAAGATTTCAATTAGTTACTTCACAAATAGTGATGCTTTCAATTGGTTCTTTTATAAATGGAGATGCTTCTTATTGGTTACTTCTCAAATAGAGATACCTCCAATTGCACACTTATCTCATATATATACTTCCAACTGGTTACTTTTCAAACAGAGATGCTTCCAACTGGTTATTTCTCAAATAAATATGCTTCAAATTGGTTACTTCTAAAATAAATATGCTTTAAATTGGTTACTTCTCCAATAATCATTCTGCCAATTAATCCATTCTTAAGTATATATGACTCCAATTTGTCATCTCTCAAATAAATGTGCTTCAAATTGGTTACTTTTCAAATAAAGATGATTTAAATTGGTCTATTCTCAAGTATATATGCTTCCAATTTGTCATTTCTCGAATAAATGTGCTGCCAATTCGTCACTTATAAATAGATGTTTTTCCAATTAGTCACTTCTCAAATAGATATATTCCCAAGTGATAACTTCTCGAAAAAGCGATGCTTTTAAGGTTACATCTCAAATAGAGGTTCTTCCAATTGGTTACTTTTCAAACAGAGGTGTTTCCAATTAATTACTTCTCAAATATATATGCTTCCAATTGGTTTCTTATTATACCATTAAGCCATTTCCCTTTCGGGGTAGGCGTGACTTGCTCGGTTGGAGAATAGTAGTGTGTATATGGGTATATAGGTATAAGGTAGGTAGGAATATAGGTATGAGGTGGATAGGTATATAAGTGTTAGGTATATATATTTTAGATTGATCTGGAATTCTCGTGTTATTTATTTAAATGACACGTTTACTCCGCAACACTGCTCCGACCCAGGTTGCTGATCAATCTCTCTAGCGATCACCCCAAGTGAAGAGCCTCACAGAATTGTTATGTATGGTTCTCCACTTGGGCCCATTAGTATCCAAGATCTTTGTTTCAGGCGTCATTCATTCTACTGTCACTCTGTTTACAAACTATTTGTCGCCACACTTTTCTGTCCTGGCATACTACTCTAGCTTCCTTCACGTCCATGCATTCTTTCATGCAAGCTCTTGTGTTCCTATGGCTTCTTATGTCTCTACGGATTAATGTCTCATTTACAGATTCTAACCATTCTTTTGGCGGTCTACCTCTGGGCATTCTGCCATTTACTTTACCTTTATACACTTGTTTGGTCAGTCGTTCATCTTTCATTCTTTCAAGATGTCCGAACCATCTTAACTGATTTCTTTCCCATGTGTCAACTATTGTCTCTTTTGCACCACATTCTTTGAGGATTGTCTCGTTTCGGACTTTGTCCATTAGTGTTTTCCCGCATATTATGCGCAGAGGTTTCATGCCGATCGCGTTAATTTTACTCCTGTCCTTTTCTTGACAGGTCCATGTCTCGCTACCGTATAGTACAGTCGGTACGAATATAGAATTGTGTACGGCCATTTTAGCTTTTTTTGATATGTTTTTATTTGTTAGGATGGACCCTGCTCTACCGATAACCTGTTTACCCTTATTTATGCGCCTATCTAACTCCCCATCTATTTTTCCGTCGCTAGTGAATAGACTACCTAGATATACGTACTTGTCAACTTGTTCTAATCTCTCATCATTTAGGACAATGTTGCACATTGTTTTCTCACTCTTTCCCTCAAACACCATGATTTTTGTTTTATTTACGTTAATTTTGAGTCCCATGTCCTTCATACTTGTATGAAGTTTATTCAACATTCTTTGCAAGTCCTCGACTGATTCTGCCATAACAATCTTGTCATCTGCGAAAGCTAACCCACGTACCTTAACTGTTTGGAGATCTACACCTTCTTCGTCGAAGAGTGCAGTTCTTAGACACTTATCCATGAATATGATAAATAGCCACGAGGACATAACGCATCCTTGTTTCACGCCTTGCGTAATATCGAACCAGTCACTCAGTTTCCCGTTTACCCTTACGCTCGCTTTACTACCTGTATATATTGTTTTTATTGCTTGCAGGAGCCCTCCATTTACTCCGTATTCTTTAAGAACTTCCCAAAGTTTACTTCTATTTACCGTGTCAAATGCTTTTTCTAGGTCAATAAATGCACAGAAAACTTTCTTTCCTACTCTCAAGCTATTTTCTGTGATCTGTCTTAGGCTAAATATCTGATCTGTACATGATCTTCCTGGCATAAATCCACTTTGGACTTCCCATATTTTTTCTTCTGTGATTTCCATTACCCTACGAATAAGTATTTTTGAGTATATTTTACTTACGGTACTTAGTAGGCTGATACCTCTGTAATTACTGCAGTTGTTTTTATCTCCCTTTCTTTTGTATATTGGTACGATAATCGCTTTTTTCCAATCGTCTGGGACTTTCCCCGTCTCGATACATAAATTTATTAATTCGCACAACCTGTGAGGTATGTACTCGCCACCGTATTTGAGCATTTCAGCACTAATACTGTCTATGCCAGCAGCCTTACCGTTTTTTAAGTTCTTAATTATGTCTCGGACCTCAGTGACACAGACTTTTTCAATTGGGTTTTCTAATGCATTATGTTCTATGTCGCAGTTTTGTTGTCCTATATCTTCACCTCCTAATAGTTCTTTAAAAGAGTCTTTTAAAGCGTCTACTATCCCGTCTATATCATATAGCATTTCACCTTTGCTGTTTCTCATGCTAGCAAACTCTGTACTTTTACTTTCCTTCAATTGTACTTCTCAAATATATGTTTCCAATTAGTTACTTCTCGAATAGATACGCTTCCAGTTGGCAACTTCTCGAATAGATATGCTTCCTATTGGTAACTTTTCAAATAGTGATGATTCGCATTGGTCACTTCTCAGAGATGCTTCCTGGTTACTTCTTAAATATGAATGCTTCGAGTTGTTAATATAAGCATATTAAGTAGGGCACCAGGAAAACTAGTCTAAAACGGATAGTAGGAGAAGTATCATTGATCTCGAGAGCTGTTGATGTGTTAATCCCCGCGGAAAGAAACCACCGCTAGGCGTAGGCACTCTCGCTTTGATTTTGCGGAAGCAGGAGCATAGTTGCCGAGGGTGTTGCAATCAGAAGCCTATAATTAGCATGCCTGTACTCAAGGCACGACTTCCCATTCGGAACATTCCCGGCAAGTTCTCATCAAGGGTTGACGACCCTGTTGCTATGGATCTGTTCTGTGTTCCTCTTCTCTTCCGCAACCAAACGGTACGAATCCTCTTGATTCGAGAACGAAAGTTCTTGAGCTTTTTGGCCACCCCATAAAGTTGCATAGAAGCATTTCTGTCCAATTACCAAATGCAAATATTCCACTGAATTCTCGGTACTACTTGATTCCACTCACAATCGTCAAGGTCGTTCATGGTTGCTTCTACTCGGGAATGAAAATCTGCAGAGAACGGTTCTCCAGAATTCAATAGGGTCGATAATAGTTAGGCCGCACTTCATGAATGCTTCCAACGAGTGCTTCCAGTTGCCGAGTGGTCCAAGTTGAATAATTATAAATAACTTTTAATCTTCCAAATTAAACCTCTTAATTGGAGAAGGTTCAAAACTTTCGACAATTTCAAGAATTACAATCATGAAGGACTGGAATTTAAAAACAAATCAAAACCTCGAGATGCCAGTGGAAAAATGAAAAAAATTCCGAGTGAAAGCCAAAGAACCGCTAAGCCCGTTAGCCCACTTCATTCCAGAGACTGTTAAAGCAGAGCAATTCGGTATTTTTTTCATCGGTCTTTTCGTACTACTTGTTCACGTACAGCACGGTACAGTTACCGTTACCTCGGTTAGCATGAGAATTCGATTACACAGGTGTACCTGTATAGTCGAAAACTTCTATCCTCATAAATGGCGCATAAAATTTTCATCTTTAGAGTAATTTTTCTCTTTTATATTTAAAATCGAATCGAAAATTCAGTTTATAAAAAAGAATGCAAGAATACAAATTAATTTAGACTCACAAAATGGGTTTCATAACAATTCTTAAATTTTACTTTAATTTTTGGTAGCGACTTTTAATTTAAAAAAAAATATATATATATATATATATATATATATATTGTGGTAAAGGGTAAAATGAAGATTCAAAACATCCCCTAAAGAGTGTTATTTGATCGCATCACTTGCTGGATGAACCCAGTCGTTGGGACACGCGACATTAATCAGAAAAGTTTTCCCCTTGGGTAGAAAGCGGGAGTGAGAAATGAAAACCGTACAAAGACGCTATGATTTCCGGTATGCCACCGAAAATTCTGCTTCTTAATGCCTTTTTCCTGCCTATCGCGTTAGGAATTATTATGGTTATACACAATCAGATGTGAAAATCACCAACTGGAAACATCCACTTTTTAACTCTTTAAAAATTTGAAAGTAAGCTGCGTTCTAATCCAAGATTCCTGTTACCGACATCGATACCATTCTACAGCTCAAGTGGTTCGTGTCCGCGCTAAGTTTCTAGAATATTCTAGAAGGTTCTGGACTGTAGAAGAATGTTATTCGCGAGTTATTTGCACAGTAAATAAACAAAAAAAGTAAGTTTAAACATAAATGAATTAAATGTATTATACACAAGGAAGTAATCAATCATCCTTGTTTTTCTCGTAACTATACTAATTGAGATAATAAATAACCTTGAAGTTGTTTACGCAAAATTCGTTACTCACAATTGAGCAATATCTTTTTATGACGTTATCAGTAACCTTCGAGAATATTCTAGAAACTTAGCGCGGATACGAACCACTTGAACTGTGGAATGGAATCGAAGTCGGTAACATGTTGGTAACAGGAATCTTGGATTAGAAGGCAGTTTACTTATCTACTGAAACGAGATGACGTGTTTCAATAAATTTTAATCAAGTCTCAATGGATCTGTCAGTATCTCGAATAGGAACGATGTCACCAACATTCGTTTTTCGTTTATTCTCTATTGACATCCAGCCACTTTATCGAGGGAAAACCGACTCCGGTATTTCATAAGAAAGATCGATCGCCAGATTTACCACTCCACTTAGAAACGCTCGACGTAGCGTCGCTCTTCATTTTTGTCGCTCACTTTATCTCTCTCTCTATGCTTCTTCTTCGTGAGCTCTTCCCTTTAGCAGTCGAGAAAGCAAAGATCGTTCAACGAACCCTCTTACATGCCTACAATCCTTTTCCCGCTCGAGCTTCGTTATCGTTCAGGACGAGAAACTTCCCTGTTGTCAGAAAAAGGAAGGCGTATTCAGCTCCAATTAAGAACACTTTCAGAGAAGCAGACCCGCCAATATAAAAGCAAAACTTCAGGAAATAAAAATTACCAAAAGTAATCCATTAATTTCACAATAGTTCTTAACTTTTTATACAATATCATAGGCGACACAGTTAATTGGGTAATTCCAAAAACTATTTTTTTTGTTCAATCAGATTTTTCTTCGAATATAAACTCATGTTTTAAAAAAAATTGCAGCTCTTCTCTGAGATCAGACTTCACAGACCAAAATGCTCTCAAACGGGGAGAACTAGGGCGATTTATCACAATAATAGGGTAATAAATTCTTTTGAATAAAACTGTTATGGGTACCATATTCCTAATATTTCAAATCGAAATATATTGCACTTTCAACAAAACAGTTGAATTTTCAACTAAAAAAAGATGAGATTTGACAAGAGAGTTTAGTTTTCCTCAAAAAATTAATTTGCAGCCAAACTGTTTATTTTCAATAAAGGAAGATGAATTTGCAACTAAAAAAGATTACTTCTACCAAAAAAGATTACTTCTACCAAAAAAGATGACTTTTCTACCAAAAAATCAATTTAAAATCCGAAAAGACGAATTTTCTATGAGAAAAGACGAATTTTTAACAAATTGGAGAAATACTTAGATGGAAAAAAGTTGATTTTAAATGTTGAAAAGTCAGTGATAATGAGGTTTCGAAAAGGAGAAGGGAGAAAAAAAGAATGGACTGGGTGATGGAAGGGAGTAAAGTTAGACCAAGTAGGAATTCAAATATTTCGGTTATACTTGCAAGCAAATGAAGTCCATAAAGCTTATATAAGAGAAAGAATAAAAAAGCGGCAGGGGTAATGAAATTGATATAGGGAATTGGAAAACGAAGGTTAAATAGGATTGGACAAGGAGAATGTGGTTATATGATACTCTGGTATGGCCGATGTTGGGCTAGGGAGCAGAGATAAATGCATAGAAGGAAAGGGAAGAGATTGAGAGGATGCAAGATGTGTATTGAAGGTGGACGCTAGAGGTAGACTAGAGGACGTCTGGATATATGTTATTTGGTAAGGTAAGAAGCGTAAAGAGATAAATGAAGTACTCGAGAGGGAAAGAGGGTGTGGAAGTTTCATGAGAAGCTACGAGAGGGAAAGGGAAACGAGTATGCAAAAAGTTGTTTGAAGAAGGTAGAAGAAAGGAGAGGACGAGCGATAGAATTGACGAGATGGGAAAAAGGAATAAGAGAGTTCTTTACGGAGAGAGATGTACGAGATGGTACTGGAGTATATGAAGAATTGGAGAAAAGGGACAGGGTAAGACAATGAATAGAAAGATGGAGGATGATTGAGGTATCAAAATATAATAAATAGTATAAGATGATAAAAAGGAAGGATGACCAGAGTATTTAGAAAGGGGATGGGGATAGGATGGACCCGAATAGCAAGATTTAGAATGGGGAACGAAGTAAGGGAAGGGATGTATTGGAAAAAGAAAGAGAACATAAAGGGCAGAATATCTGAATGGGAAGATGAAACAAGGGAGTATGTATGGGAAGGATGTAGAAGAGGAATGGAAGATAAAGGAAGCTGGCGAAAGAATGTGGTAATGATTTTAGGAGAGGACGGATTGGGTGAGGAGTGAATGAAAGAATTGGAGGGCGATTGAGGGTCGAGATAAAGGGGATGTTTCTTAAAAACAGGAGAAAAAGAGAAATTCTTTTAAAAAATGGAATAGGGTAAAGAGTATGAAGTCTGTGATATGTGTATACGTGAAAGAAGAGACTTCAAAGGTGAGGTGTGGAGATGTTCAGGTTGCATGCATTCGTACAAAAGACTCTCTTCGATATCACTAAAGTGAGTTTCTGCGCCCCGGCTATGCAGACTCTGAAATACACATACAGGTGCTTACATAATTCCGGACTGACAGGAGCAGTTGTTTCCACCACCGTAGATGCGTATTTCTCCTTAAATCGCTCAGTTTCAACTGGCTGGATGGAGGAAAGTTGGCCGTACCGACGTCGTTTCGCTCGTGAAACTGGAGCGCTTTACGGCATTTATTTACGATCTGGGTTACAGGAAAGGCTTCCCCTCAAGTGTGGCTTTTCAAAAATGTCAAAAAGCATTTCATTTTTCTCACAAATTCCTTGCTTAAAAGTCACAAATTAATTTCTTCTCAAAGTAAAGTATAATTGTTTATTTATCAACCCAAAAAATATTTTGAGTTTAATTCAACCAAATAGATCTACTTTCAAGCTAAAGAGACAAATTTTCAACAAAATTGTTGAATTTTCGACCAAAAAATATGAATTTAAAAAATATATAGTTGTATTTTCATGCAAATAGTAGAATTTTTAACCAAAAGAGATGAATTCTGAACCAAAAATATAATTGTAGACAAAAAGAATACTAAGAGTATAATAACACTTTTTGAAAAATGTTGTGGCCAAAAGGACGAACCTAATACAGAACAGTTGAATTTTCGACCAAAAAAGATGTCTTTGTAACAAAATAGTTTAATTTTCAACAAAATAATAAATGTTATAGTTTAATAGTTAATCAAACAGTTAAATTTTCAACTAAAGACATGAATTTAAAACTAAAATGATGAATTGGCAACCAAAAAATTGAATTTTTAACGGGGCAGTCCAACTTTTAACCAAAAAAGACGAATTTACAAACAAAAAAACAAATTTTCTACAAAACAGTTTTATTTTCAACAACCAGTTAATAATAATCTACCGAAAACACGAATTTTAAACACGATTGTTTTATTTTTAAACAAAGAGACGAATTTGCCATTAAAATGATGAATTATCAACTAAAATGATGGATCTTCAACCAAAAAAATTATTAATTTAAAATAAATACACTTTAATTCAACATAAAAAGATGAATTTTAAAACAAAATAGTTAAAACTTCAACCAAAGAAGATTAATTTTCAAACAAACAGTTGCTTTTAAAACAAACAAAAAAATCTACCAAAAGAGATACATTTTTAAACCGAAGAGACGAATTTACAAAAAAGTAGTTGAATTTTCAACAAAAAAGTTAATTTCCCACCAAAATAGTTTAATTTTCAACCAAATAAAAAAGTTGTTAACTAAAAATATAATAGTCAAACTTAATTTTCAAAATTCGTTAACTTTTTCCTGACCAGTTTTTCATTTACCCTGTCCATTAATATTCAATGGCCAGGATTTTATTTCGGAATAAAACAATTACAAATTAAAAATTTCATATTCATTATCCTTAGCAATTATTTGAATGGCCTATTATAGAAATTCCCTGACTTTTGCAAGATTTTTTTCAAAATCCCTGACTTTCCCTGGCCAATCAAATTCCCTGATTTCCATGTTTTCCCTGATCTATGCCCACCCCTTGTATATCCTATCATTAGAGACAAATATATTTTTTCAATATCGAATTTAAAATTAAATTTTCATCAAATTAAAGCAGAGCATAACAAACTCGGAGGAGCTTTAGAGTAGTCGACAGAAGCCTGTCTCATCTCGCCGCGTTGTGGATTGATGGAAAGCGACACAGACGTATTATCGACGAGCCCCATCCGTTATCCACTCCCCTTTCATGCGCGAAAGGCTGATCCTCGCAAAAGGACACTCATCGTTAACCCCTCGACAAATCGGGAGGGCAATCGCTCGCGAATAAAAAGCGATTATCGATGACGGGTCCGAGGAGTCGAGAAATCCTCGGAAAATTTATTGTCCAAACCAACTGACCACACCAAAACTTGGGAAAACAATTCTAAAGTGGAATACTTTATTGACATTGAATGTATCCAATTTGCAAATTTCAAGCTTCCAAATTTTTTCTTTTTAAAATTTTTAGAAGTACCCAAATTAGAACTTCTACAGGAAGAAAGAATACACTGGAAAAAAGGTTGGTTGGGACATCGAGCTTTTTATTAGTAGAGATGGTATTAGCTGCGACAACTGGTTCAATAAAAATTGATTGTCCAAACCAACTAATCAGACAAAAACTTCGGAAAAAATTCTAAATAAAGATACTTTATCGACACTGGAAGTACCCAATTTGAAAATTTCAAGCTTGTATACATATTTTCCAAATTCCTTCTTTCTTAAATTATTAGAAGCATCCAAATTAGAACTTCCGCAAAAAGAAATGTGCTTGAAGTTCAGAACGTTCAAATGAACGAAACTTTTTATTGATGGCTTTTTATACTAGAAACTGTGCTAAAATATTCATTCATTTATATTACAAAAAAAAACTGAAATTGCATTATTTTAAATTTTATTTGGAACAATATTTGTAGATAAAATAGAATTGGGAAAAATATTTCGTTCATTTGCACGTTCAGAACTTCAGGTACATCAAAAAGAAAGAGTGCACTGAAAAAAATCGTTTGTTGGAACGAGTTTTTTATTAGTACTAGTTTTGTGGGGCAACAAGTCGTCGTTAGTACTCCTAAGTAGTTCATATTAGTAACGATAGTAACTGTAAGCCTAACAAATAAAAGTAGTAGTAGTTGTGTTCCTTGGCGACATTCGTAAGCCTAAGCAGTACTGCTAACATTAACTCTCTAATACTTTATTAGTTGTCCCAAACAACTATTTTTTCAGTATAGAGTCACAATTTTGTTTTGATTATCAGCAGACACAAGTGACAGTAATAATACATTTATTCGTTTATATAAAGTTGAAGATATCGAGAGAGTTGGAAAAATAAAGCGATAAAGAAGCAACAAAGTACGGTTATGAAATAAAGGATTATTCTTGGCCGTTATCTTTCTTTTTATCGACGTGGCATTACTTCGCCATCTTTTATGGCTTCTCCCTTCACCTGACTCTCCGCTACGAACTGGTTATTTTACTCGAAGCTCGCACGTGCATACAGTGCTTAACACGTTTTCACCACCCTTGGGTGGTTCCAAGCCCTTAGTTGTGTATTCCCCACCTCCCATTTCCGTCCCACCCATCAACCTGCTCCCCTTTATCCTCTAACGACGAAGTTTCGAGCAGCCTTCAAGTAAAGTGTCTGCTTTCCTGATTTCTTGCCGTTAGTAAATATGTACTTGGAAAGTTGGATCCTTATCCGCGATTTAGAGCAATTTCCTTTGATATGATTTACTTCAGAGGTATCTTCGTTATTACTACATTTGTAGACAAAAAATGTTTAAAAGTATCCGAGTTGGTCAATTGGGTTCAAGTTCATATTTGGATGCATTGGTTTCAAGATCAGACTTGGATGCTTCGAATTGATTTCAAGTTCAAATTGAATGCTTCGAATTATTGGTTTTAAGTTCAAACTTGTATGCTTTCAAATGGTTAAAGGTTGAGACTTAGATACTTCCTAATGGTTTAAGGTTCAGGTTGGTATGCTTCTAATTGGTTACAAGTTCAAACTGGGATGTCTCCAATTGGTCTAAAGTTCAGACTGGGATGGTTTCACTTGATTTCAAGTTCAAACTGGATGCTTCCTATTGGTTTCACGTTTGGACTTAGATGCTGCCAACTGGTTACAAGTTCAGACTTGGACGCTTCTAACTGGCTACAAGTTTGTATGCTTCCAATTGCAAAATACCTATAGAGTTATAGACTTTTTATCCAGCTTCCAGCTAACTATTTACTATCGACAGCCTTGCCAATGTGTGGGAGTGATAGGAAGCAAGTGCTGCAAGTGCAAACGTGAGTCGGATGTGTGGATGACGGTCTGACCAGTGAGAACACGTAGGCTGATCCTTTCCTATAGACGCACACACAAATCTCTCTGTGAGAACCAAGAACCAACAACCAACAGATCCACATCTAACGGATGATGGCCAATCTATCCGCCAGCATGCACACCTAACTTGTGAATCTGACGTGGCGAATGTTGAACGTAACTCGTTCAATACGCGCGTTGCCTGCAAATGAAATGGAAAACGAAGAGGCTACAAATTGAATTGCGAATCGCAACTCCCTGGCTGGGAAAAGAAAGCCAACGGTAGATGTTTTATAAATAAATATGAGAAACTCAAAGCAAACAAAGGATGTTCAATAGACACTCTATAAATGTTTGCTAGATTCGAGCTTTTTGCGGATGAAAGCATCCAAGTTTGATATATTCTCAAATGGAAACCACCAACATTTATATTTTGAATTTTTCGTAATTGGAAGCAACCAAGTTTGAATTATTATCCTATAGGAAGCATCAAAGTCTGCATCTTCCTCCACTTGGAGGCTCTCAAGATTGACCTGTTAGATCGCATTTGTGAAGCTTCTACTATCAAAAACTTCTGAAATTCAGGGGAAAAGTCGATGTTTGCTTGGATTTCGATGTAAGAATGAAACATTCAAAGTCAGACCGACAAAAGTTCATAGAGACCATGCAAAGGTAATGGGAGAATGGGAATCCGAGACTCCAACATAACAGGCCAAATGAAATATCGAGCCATGTCTGACGCAAACTGGTTTCCGCAAGAGGGACAGAGACAGTTTGACTAACAGGAAAGAATGCAGGAGAAAAGGGACCAGAGAGCAAGGAAGAGAGAACATTGTGTTCGCGAGAAGTCAAGAGCGAGAGGGTGGATGGAGAGTGGTCGCCAGAATGGAGGGATTAATAGGAATTCCGAGCATAGTGTCGGGATAGTTTCAATCCGACAAATTGAGGCAATCCATTTCCCGGTCATTGTCGAGCAACGATTTCGAATCGGCGATCGCTAATTACAATTTCATTACCAACTACTAGCGAACAATTAAGTGATATGACTTCCAAGAAAAGCACATGCCCGTATGGTAACCCCATGTTGGGCGCTGTTGCCAAGGCCTCTCTTTCCTGGGTTTAAGGACGTGTTTTATCGATAGAGCTACAAAACAGGTCTACCCAACTTTTTTCCAGAAGTAAAGACCATTTTTAAAGGCGATTTTTTCATTTATTTTGGCAAGCTTAAATTCGTCCTTGAAATATTGTTAAATCTGACTTTGGGGCCGTGCATAAATTACGTAAAGTTTTTTTTGTGAAATTGTGCAAGTTGTACCCCCTTTTATAGGGTCCTTAAGATCTGCCCCCCCCCCTCCCATCTTACGTAATTTTTGCCGAGTAAATTTTTTCGTAAATTTATTTACGGGTCATCGGAAGACGATTTGGGGCGAGAGGGGGACATCTTACTGTTTCTTATGAATTGAGAAAGAAGTTCAAGTTTCAACCAAGTAATTAAATTTTCAACCGAAGGAGATGAATTCTCAACCAAAAAAGTAATTGTTGATATTTTAACCAAGAAAAGATTTTCATTTAAAATCAAAAACAGTTGAAATGAACCGAAAAAGGCAAATTTTCAACAAAATAGTTGAATCCAGAACCAAAACAGATTCATTTTCAACCGAACAATAGTATTTTTAACAAAAAAAAAAGATAAAGTTTCTACCAAATAAGATGAACTTTCAAATAAAAAACGCAAATTTTGAACAAGAGTTGAATTTTCAACCAAGAAATATTTTTTAGACTACAAAGAAAAAAAATGCATCCAAAATCTTGAATTTTCAAGCAAAAAGATAAGCTTTCTACAAAACAGTTGGATTTTGAACTAAATAATTGAATTTTCAACTGAATAATTGAATTTTCAACCACATAGTTGAATTTTTAAACCCGAAAATATGGATTTTCAATAAAAAAAAGTTGATTTCCAACCAAATAGTTATATTTTCAGTTAAAAAAAATTAATGTTAAACCAAAAAACGAATTTTCAACAAAATACTTCAATTTTCAACCAAAGTGATGGATTTTCAACTAAAACTATGAATCCTCAACCAAAGAAAATAATTTTTAATAAAGTAGTTCAACTTTCAAGTAAGAAGTTGAATTTTCAACTTAAAAAGATGAATTTGTAATAAAAAATGTAATAGTTGATATTTCGACCAAAAAATATTTTCATTTTTAATCAAAATCATTTGAATTCAACGAAAAAAGTCGCATTTCGAAGAAGATACTTGAATCCTCAACTAAAACAGGTTAATTTTCAACTAAACTGTTGCATTTTTGACCAAAAAATTGCTATTCTACCAAAAAGATGAAGTTTCAACAAAAAAAAAGGCAAATTTGTAACTAAAAAGGATAAATTTTCGACCAAAAATCTACGTAAATTGTGGATGACCCCTTATTTATTCATTTATTATTATTTCATGAGTTTATGATTATGACATTTAATATTAATACTAATATTCACAGAAAAAACAGGAGTGAATTTTTGTTGCTGGTAATTTTCAAGTAGATAAAGTTGAATTTTTTCGCATCGAAACAAAACAAGTTTCAATAGAGTTGACGTGGTAACCATTTCCCATTTAATGGGTAAATCTTAACACGTGACGGTAATTTTTGTTGCAGGTAAAGATTACTCAGAAATCGCTGTAAAGATTACATTTTGTTTTTTCTGCGTTAGTATTAATGTTCGTAGATTGCTTTCAATTGGTAAAGGGTTGTTAACCTTGAATCGAATGTTGCTTTGAATGTTTCCAGTTGAAACAAAATCAGAGTTTCGAGATTCCAAAAAAAAACATGTTTGTAGGTGGAAAAATGTTTGTAGTTGGAGAAATGTTTGTAGCTGGGAATTTTTTTAAAGATTGTTTCTAATGGGTA